>SSNU01000243.1:63022-169850 GCA_012064415.1 Gyrodactylus bullatarudis
CATCAAAACAAAACTTGACTCAATTGGCCTCGAACTCAACATGTCCAAAACGAAACTCATGCTCTTAGGACCTCATTCACCTCCCCCACCATCCCTTATTGACATCACTACCCAAACAATAAACGATCTGGGCCTTACCTACAACTCCAAGCTTAACAGTTCTCAACATATCTCAGATGTAATCAAAGGGCTTCACTACAGAACCTACCTCCTCAGGAAGTTTGTCAAACACCCAAATCTCAGACTACAACTCTATAAAACTTTTATAATTCCCATGCATGAATATGGTGCAGCCATCTTTTCATCAATCAATGCTGCAAAAACCATAGCCCTTGAAAGAATTCAATACATAATGCTCTGCAACTGCTTAGGCCCTCAAAGCTTCAGATCAGCACTTCAAATTGCCAACCCTACCCCTCTTTGGCTCCGAAGGACCGCAGCCGTCATAAAACTGCATCTCCAACACTCATGCCAATCTAGATCTCCCCATCAAACTCGTAATAACTCTCGTTACTCGATCCTGACAAGGACTACCACCACAGTCAGATTAAAGCACCGGCTCAACCTCAACACTTTCAGGTATCAATCCACGAAACAGATTGCCAATTTCCTTTATGAAAAAATCCCATATGAACACAATCTTTTTAAAAACTACTATTTATGATTTCAAGATTCATTATGTATATATTTATTTTCACTTCGATTAAAATCAAATAAAGAAAACTTTCTATTTCAAAAAAGGCATGAATTTAGTTTTACTTGGGTTGATCTTGAGACCTATTGAGGAAAGAGAATCTTGAAGGTGATCTATTTCCTGAGAAAAATTTCCTAAGAGATCAATCACCTGCCTTGGACGATTGGGTAATAACTACACTTCCAATTGGATTTCTTTAAATGAATTATTTGAATTAAATCATATGTTCCTATTCATGGTTTCTAGCGTATTTTTTGTTTTATACACTCTTAAGACCTAAATTGCAATTTGCATCTCAAAATAATTTTTTGTGGAAAAGTTTACAGTTTTATAAAGATGTAATAATAACTAGGTGTCATTTTCTACGATATTGAATTTTTGTCCTTTATAAGCTGAATTAGTAATACAGTAAATTGTACAGCTACTTGTATTTTATTTTTACAGGACACGATCTAGTTCTCGAACTTTTGTTAGATAATTTCAAAACTCAGTTTTATAAACTTTTTTATTGGGTCATTCTGTAAATTTATGATTAGTTATTTATCCTAATTATTCCAGAAATTTTAAATTATACATATTTTATCTTACATAGAGTAGATACTCTGCTGTAAAATCTTGTAAAATGTTTAGTTCCTTTATTAATTTATGATATTAAAATCATACGAATTCAATCAATGCGTAAAATTCTATAAATTCAATCATGAAGTCTATGAAACAGAAGGAGTCGTCAAAAAATATCTGCATATTAAAAAATTTTCTTACACATGAAAAGTCGAGTCAAGTCGATAAAAAAATTTAGAGATTGAAATATATAATCCAAATTTTCAAGTTTTAAAATTCTTGGCAATATGTCAGTCAATAGAAAAATTGGTATTTCTAACATTCTCATATGGCTCTCACCATAGTAGTCTATCAATCAAGTTTGATTCAAAGACTTGGTTACTACTGTAATTCTTGGTATTAATTTGAACGGTCGGTAACAACACACATTAAAAACAAAGTCTCAAGTATGAGTGACCTTGTTTAAGCTGAATGTTATGTACTGTTTTAATTTTAAACTAACTATTTAATTAAAAATTTTAGTTATTAATTCATTGGAAAAAATTATAATTATTTAATAAATAAATAAATCTAACATGACTTTTTAAGATGAGATTATGTAGATTTCTTTTCATCTCTACAGACTTTCATGAAGAATCGTCATTGATGTTGATGATTCATGAAGTTTTCGCTAAAACTCAACTCAGTTTAACTCGGTACTCGAATTCAAACTCAACTTTATTTATACTAAAATTCTAAGGCATTAGAATTCATATTCATAGTTCGATACAATTAAACGAAAAAGTTCAGGATTTTTTTTTCGAGTTACATCTTTCATGTTGGCTAATAAGGAAAGTAGATTAAAATATTCCAAAGGGAAGTTATTCTATTTGATTATAGAATAACGAGAAATTTTCTTGTAGTACATTTTTATATTTTGAGACTAAAATACAAAATAGTAGAGTCTTAAGCAAAGATTACTCATTTTATAAATCAAATTTAGAATTTTCTCTAAACTTTACGTTGCAGCAGCAGCTCTCTTTGTATTCTTAATAATTATAATATTAATATTAATTTATGTTAATGACAAAGAAATATAATTTGTAGAGAAAATTTCATTAATATCAATCTTCTTTCATGATGAAATTGAAATAATATTTTTAAAAAGTAAGGCGCTGGATAGATTTTATTTACTCATGAAAAAGAAAGAGCCATCTATTAGAATTAAAATAAATGAAATAGTGAGGAGTGTGCATAATAATTTTTCAAGAAAAAGCTCCTACTTCAAATGGAAGATATAAAAGAGTTAAATTGCGAAGTGAAGGAACTCAAGGAAATTTTAAAAAGTTTCACAGAACAATTGAAAACAGGGGATAAAGCGATAGACGTTATTTCCATTTATGAAAAAAAGTTGAAGAAACATGTGAGAAGTTCAAGTATGGTAATTATTATTAGAGATCAAAGTATTGGAGAAAAAATTTAAAGGAAAAAATTAAATCAAAATATAGAACTATCAAAAATCTTTCAAAATTAATAGTAACATTGATTGTGTTAATTGTTACATTGATAATAATATTAATATAAATAAAATTAATATTATTATTGAGTAACTTTTGTCAATGAAATTGGAAATTAATCTAGAAACTCTATCTAGAGACTGGTAACTTGCCAGTAGTAGATATATTTAGATATGGTTAGATTATTACAGTTAACCTTACAAAGGGTTTTTTTAAAAAGAAAAAAGATAAAGATGAATTAAACTCGTCAATGGTTGACAAGAGGAAGAAAAAGAAGGGTTTCTTGAAATTATTTACAAAAAATAAGAAACCCACAAATGAAGATGAGTCTGTGATGGAAGAAAATAGACCTAAAAAGAAGGCAGGATTTTTCAGGATATTCAAGAGGAAAAAAAATCAGAAAAATAAACCAAGTTTGAATCCATTTGATGAATCTTATTCTGAATCTGAAGTGAAGAAACAGAATAAAAAAAAATCAAAAAAGAAAAATAAAAAAACACAAGAAAAGGGTAAAAGATTCAAATGTAAAAGAAATAATCCTCAAAAAGTGAGAAAAAAAATAACGATTGATGATTTGAGAAAGGAGGTCGATGAACTAGAAAATGTTATTCTAGACTTAATAGGCAGATTGAAAAAACGAGACAAGGAAATACTTGGGCTTCAAATTAAGAGACAGCGTTTGGAATCTAAAGTAAGTATTCCGAGTTCATCATGTTTAGGTAAATGATTGCATTTTGATAGCGTTTGCGAAAAAGATCAAAGCTTGGTTCAAGAAATTTAAGAACCATATTTACATATTTTCCGTCATAGGCACCCTAATTGCCTTGATTGTATTCGTTTGTGTATTCTGAAGTATTAAGAAATCTTATGCAAAATTCTAGCGAAATTATATAAAAAACATTCTATTTTGCAGAGAAAAAATATAAAATTACATTTTAATTAAGTCAAGTGGGATTATTTTTTTTTACTTGTCTTTTGTACTTCTCCAAAAGTTCGGGGGATGTCTGGGTAGATTTTGTGTCGGAACTAAAAATACAGTGGTTGGTGTTAAAACGGAATCTATACAATCATTAAAAAGAATTCTCACGTTTTTGATATCTTTCTTGGACTAGACCTAGTTGCTTTTCTGAGTACAGATTCAATGTGATAATTAAGGACAATTGGTTTGCTAAAATATAAAAAGGAATCAAGGTAATAATACAAAAATCAAGATTAAATTATATCCGAACCCGTTTTCTCGAAGACTGAATTCTTCTTTTTTCCTAGCTGATAAATCCGATTCCAAGCCAAGAATATTTTTCGTTGGGGAATCATTGATTGGACTGACAACCTTTCCTCTTTTAGCACCAGGCTTCTTTTTTTCTGATGAAAGATCTGATTCGCTAGTTGGTTCATTCTTTTTAGTTCTTAGACTGGAGCGGACTTTGATCTTGTCAAACGTTTTTGTAGTAGATTTTTCCTTACTATTTTTGACATCCAAATCGATTTTTTCAATCAAATTCTTTATTTTTACGTAGTCTGGTCTTTCGTCATATCCAATTGTATAGGAATATTTGGCTATTTCTACCAAAGCTAAATTTTAAAATTAATATAAGATAATTTACATTCCTGCTTTGGAATCCCTAAATTAGTACACCAAATATCTGGTTGACTGAAGTTGGTCTGTTTTGCTTTCTTAACTTTTTCATAGATTTCTTTTTCTTTTTTTGAATTTTTAATAATACTGCCCCATGGAAGAGAATCGTGGAAATTTTCTCGTTTAGCATCTACAACCGTTCGACATATCCAGCTAAAAATGTTGATAGTGAATTCTTGAAGGTCACTTCTTCGACTAAGTGGAAGACCGTTATGAGAGTCAAGGGAAGTAAACTCGAGAGTACCATTGTTCATTAATTTTTTATCTGGCTTCTCAATAACGTGGTTTTCCTTGATTATGTAAAGAGATGCTATTCCATAATCAACTAAATAAAACTAAAATATTAATCTATGAATTTTTACTCTGGTGAAGTCATTTGTCAGAATATTTTCACTTTTCAAGTCAGAGTGAACATAATTCATGGAATGAATGTATTCCAAGGCATCGACCATTTGAGCACACATTTGTTTCAGGCCTTTGCAATTGATTTTATTTTCAATCAAACCAGCTTCCAGTGAAGTCTTATAAAAAGGAATTACCAAGAACCTTGTGTTACTGAAGAAACCCATAGCGATAAAATCAGGAATTCCAAGATGAGAAAGTTTTTTGCTCTTTTTATAGATTGATACTATTAATAGTAATATTAACAAATCATTCAGTTACAATCATTTGTTTTAGCAATGCGTCGAAGAACAGAAATTTCAACGAATAAAGGTCCATTTCCTTTAGGCTCAGTCTTAACAGCGTATATTGAGTCTTTTTCTTGCTTCTTTGTAGCAGAATAAATAATTCCAAAACCTCCTTTGCCTATTTGCTTCTGAATCAGGAAATCTCCATCTTTCCCAGCAGATAATTCTATGCCTTTATTCAGGATCTCATGTTCTATTTTTAGTGTAGTTTTTTTTGCCATTACCAAAGTGGGATATGGGAAATCCTTTTAAATACCAAAAAATTCTAATTATCATATCGGTTAAACAAGCATCAATAGTGAATTATTTTTTTTATTTTTGAATGAAATTTTAATTCTCTATTCGATTCAATTTGGATTTCTCATGAGCGATAGTGAAACTGCTGTTACTAGTTGTAAGTATTTTATTCAATTTTATAAATGTCCAGTTATATTTTGAAACAAACTATATAAGGTTTCGGAAGGTTAGTCAGTTGATTTCTTCCAGTATAACATCTGATATAAATTTTTATTTGCTAATTTCCTTCTAACAGTTTAATGGTAAAAAATGTAAGCTATTCTTACAATCATACTCTACCTGTGTCACTTTCACAACAAAAGCTTTTCGAATTGAATCACATTTAATTAATAATTTCATTATTGAATCAAGATTAACGCTTCCATTTCACTAAAATATTTATCTGATGAAAATATCTATTTCCTTTAAAAATGATTTAATTTACAACAATGAATTGAATCGAGCTGTTAAAAATTATTAGGCTTAGTTTTATTAGCTTTCTATTTTTCTCATTTGATTCTTTACTTTCAGGAAAAAGTTAACAAGAGATTCAGATAATTCAGAGATCAGTAATTCAACGGGTCGGCTAAATACAGTTTCTAAATACTCTGCTGCCAAGTCGAAAAAAATGGGAGAACGCTTTAAAAATATATTCTACTCAAGTGGAAGCAAAGAAAAAAATCCAAATTCTACCCAGATCCCGTCAGCCCCAGTAAATTTGATCATCAATCCGATAGGAACAAATCATTCAAACATTTTTGCTTCAATGAGTGAATCTGAAATTAACGATTTATTCTCCAATATGCTTGAAGATATGAATTTAACCGATGAAAAGAAGAAACCCCTTCTCTCACGTCCACTCGAAGAAAAGAAACAGATGCTCTACAGTTACAAAATGGAAAAGAAAGTAGATGAGCCTGAGGATTATGTTGATTTCATTAGACAATATTCACGATGGAGCGAGGAACAAATCACTAAGAAACTAGATTCTCTTAAAGTTTCTCTATTGAATAATCGTGTGAGTTGGCTTAAGAAGTTCAATGATGAAAATAATTGTGGAATTAATGAACTCTTGGGGCTGATGGTTCACTGTATCACTGCCAATTATTCAAATGCAACCCACTCTTGCATGCGATGTATAAGAGCCCTTGGAAATTGTGGCTACGGACTGAACTCACTTATCTGCAATCGACGATCAGCTACATGTATTTCATTTTGCCTAGATCCTAACAAGCCGCATATTATGGAACCTGCCCTAGAAATTTTAGCTTCAATGAGTCTATGCGAGAAAAAAGGACATTTTCAAGTACTCGAAGGTCTCACATTCTATCCAAAATTGAGTAACTCTAAAGAAGGCCGATTTACTCGTCTTATTCAAGCTCTTTATGTCCCGGAGTTATCTAGAACTGCTATTCAATTTATCAATGCCCTTGTAAACAGAGATTTCCTCGAAACTGATTTTCGTCTACATCTTAAATGGGAACTAGCTCGGGAAGGAATCAACAAAGCTCTAGAGATTGCTGAAGCCAATAATGATGAAGTTATCAATAACCATTTGAAAATTTATAAAGAAAATTTAGAGTGTGATCTTGAAGTATTATACGAACGTCTTGATTATATAAAACAAGACTTTAATGATGCAGCAGATGTTTTTAAAATACTCCAGCGTAACCTCTCCCGGACTGGATCAGAGAAAGCCTTCCTTTCAATTCTACAGCATTTCCTTTTGATTCGCGAGGAACCTTTTCGTACTGCATATTTTGAATTAATTAATGAAATTGTATCACAAATTATCCTACAAGTTGAAAACATTGACTATGACCCTAAGCAAGTATTCGGCATTAAAATGGACGTAGAGAGTATCATCAACAGTTACCTCGGAGAAGGCTCCAAAGATTCAGAGGGCATGGTATCTTCTGAGAAATATAAGGAATTGGAAACAAAACTTCTCTCTGTTATCTCTGAGAAGCAAGAACTTGAAATAAAATTGTCCAACGTCTCTCGAAGCACGGAGGATGGAAAACTAAAGCCTTCTGTTCAACCTGTCGCTGGACCTCCTCCGCCACCACCACCTCCTCCACCTCCAGGGATATCAGCTCAGCCGCCACCACCACCACCACCACCTCCTCCACCAGGTAAATCTGGACCAGCTCCACCACCACCACTCCCTCCGGGAGGACCTGGGGCTGCTCCACCTCCTCCTCCACCTGGAGGTAAACTTCCCCCTCCAGTGCCAGGCGGATTATTTAAAAAGGCTGAATTACCTTTCAATATTAAAGAGAAGCCTTTATATAAGCCAAGTCAACCTCTTAAAAAGATATTTTGGGACAAAATTCCTCCTGCTAAACTAAAGGAACATTCAGTGTGGGTAGAGATCGTTGAAACAGACAACGAACTTGGAGATTACTTTGAAAAGCTCGATAAAAACTTTTCCACAGGCACTAAAAGTAAAAATCTTCCTACAAATTCTAATGGAAACCCTGGTCAGTTAGTTCTTCCTACAACTGACAAGAAGAAGAAACAACTCAAAGTTTTGGATTCTAAACGTGCACAGAACATGAGCATTTTGATGGGCTCGATGAAAGTGGCACCTGATGAACTATATCGAAGGATAATTGAACTTGACGAAGAAATGCTTTCTCCATCCCTCATTGATCAACTGATGAAGAACATTCCAGAACCAGAGATTCTCGAGCAATTGGTCAGCATGGAGGATGAGTTTGACGATATGCAAGATTCTGAACAAATACTCTGCAAACTTGGAAAGATCAAAGATTTAGCTACAAGGCTTGAATCGTTCCTTTTTAAACTCCAATTCAATGATAAGATAAATGAAATCAAACCAGACATAGTGTGTGCTACAGAAGCTTTGAACCAAGCTGTTTCAAGTAAAAATTTCAAAAAAATACTCGAAATTCTTCTTACATTGGGCAATTATCTCAACTCTGGATCCAAGTATGCACAATCCCTGGGCTTTCATATATCATACTTGACAAAATTAGAAACTACCAAAGATTCCTCGAATACCAAAACTCTTCTTGAATTTTTAATCGAACTACTCGAACAAAAGTACCCAGAAGTTATTGAAGGCTTTATTCATGACTTTTATCCAATCCCTAAAGCCTCCAGAGTTAGTTCTGACTCAATTAAATCCTCATTACAAGAAATGAAAAAGATTTTGATGAATTTAGAAAAGCAATTACGTACTTATAACAAACAAGCTCCAAATGATCAGTACCCAGCAACAATGCAGAAATTTTCTGATCTAGCCAAAGAGCAAAACAGTATCCTAAATAGTCTCCAGGAAATGATGAATGAAAAGTTCACTTTTGCCTCAGAATACTTTGTGTTTGACACAGGAAAATACAGCATGGAGAATTTATTCGATGATCTAAACTCATTCTTAACATCATTTACCAGAATTGTTGAGCAGAGGAAAAAGAAAAATGAAGAAGACAAGAGAAAGGCAAGACTTAACCAAGAGTTTCTCAAAAAGACCAAAGATAAATCCGATAACAAGGAAAACGTATCCTCCTTTGTTCCCCCGCATTATAACGACGATGCAAATAATGTTATTGATGATGTCCTCAAGGCTTTGAGCACTGGTCAGGCACTTGGTAGTTCCCAGGCAACACCCAGAAGACTCAACAAGATGCGTCAAACCCCATTGAGACAAGCAACTGGACGTGATCGTATTCTCAATCAAACTCCAGCATGATTTCATGATTCCCCCACCAATGTCTTGCGCCCTTTAAACATTTTATTTCATCCCCACCTGAACAACTAATTAATGAAAACATTTGAAAACTTGTATTGAACAGAGATTCATGATAAACATACCAATGAAAAAAATATCGAAATGGTATATTATTTATGTATAAAAAAACCAACAGATTAAATTAACCTCATTTTTATCAAATGCTCTTTTTCGTCGAAATAAAACTGTTCTTTTAATTCCTGGCATCAATATCATTCAGTGCAAAAATTACAAAAATTGAACATTTCACTATGAATTCAAAAAGGTTTTACAAATTTTGAGAACAATACTTTTTATTCTGCTATTATTGAAAAAATAAACTTCTGTAACTATAAAGATGATTTGATGAAAACAATTTGCAAGACATCTTGTAATCTATTCAAGAGTTTTATATTTATTTGTGTAATTTTGTGTAAAAATCATGCCATCTTTTGATAAACTTTTATTTCAGTGAACATACCAAACATTTTATTCCGTACGAAAGATATAAAGAATTTTACATATTGATAGATAAATCACTTTGTTTTTTTATCTTTTTCCAAATATTTTGATCGATTTTCAAAGTTATTTAGAAACTCCTCTCTTTCGACACTAGATTGAATTTATATCTGGATCCGGACTTAAAGGGGCGACCGTTGTCAGTAATGGATCCTATAAGCCTTCACTGAATCTTGGTTCACTCTGCGTTGACAGCGAAGAAATTGTACGCCAGAGCAAATTTTTCAAGCAAAACTTTCTCCGTGTTACCAATGAGATTCGAGACTTGTTATTCCTCCTCAAGAGACATTCTCTATCAGCCTATGATTCATCCAGTATCGAAGTTCTCTGCTTAACAAATGAGGGTCTTGTGAGAAAGCTCTTCAAACCAATTATTGCTCAACCTGCTATAAATTTGTAAGTTAAGTCTACAGAAAAGCGAATAATCCTCTGCCATCATCAGACTGAGAGTAAAAGACATTTTTTGTCAACATGCATTTCTCTATTGATTGGAGTGTTTTTTTCTTATTCTACTTAAACCAAGAAAGTTAAAGATTCATTATTATAATTGATTATTTTCAAAAATAATACCAACTTTTTTATAATCTCTGAGATATTTAATTGATTATAATCAACTCTTTTTGTTTGGAGATTTATTTTTTAATTTATTTTTATTTACAGAAAAACTTTTATTTTTTTCTGCGTACTTGCTAGTTAAAATCAGAGTTCACAGCTGATTATGAAGCTAATTTCAATTTTTTTACCCATTCATATTTAAAATTTGAGGACTACTACTCAAAGTCCTGGTGCAGACTGTGCAAACATTTGTAATCTGATCATGGCAATATTGATTGTTTTCTAAGAAATCAAAGTGAAACTCTTATAAGCCAACTGCTTTTATTTCTCCTCTAAAAATAATTTCTCAACCCCTTATAATTCTGATACAATATTCTGATCTCCTCAAACTGACTATTTTGTACGAGATATTGCAATACTTTAGTTTGTTTCGATTTATGAATAAAGTAGTGAGATCTTCTTGCATTCTTCTATGTTAGATGCATGAAAATCGATTTGATTTTTCTATCCATGTCATGGTCACTTAAATATTACTAATACTTATCTAATACATACTAATACATTATCTAGTAGAATCATCCTCGTGTATTATTAGCATTATTGGTTTGTATATTATTCTATATTTCTGTTCTATTTTGAATATATATCAGAATAGAGAAAATGTCTCAGATTAGAATACCCCCATGCAGTACACTTGATAGCACCTCAAGAATTCTCTTTCCGCTCCGAATAGCAAATGGAGCTGTGTATAATGAATGTATGTACATTTTTCTTGTCTCCAATTCAGTATCACCAAATGATTTCAAAAGGTATAGAATTAACGGAGAAAATCTTTTGCTCTGTGTGTGGAATCTACACTGTAGATATTACACAGTGTGCATGCAGTTTTGACTTCCAAAGATAGGAATTTCAATAGTTATTACATTTTTTTCTTGACAAAGTAACAATTCTCTCATATTTGTTGTAAAATTTAAGTAAAAACATTCGAAAGCCGATATGAGTTATGGGAATAAATTAATCTCTTCCCTTGCATAAAATTTTCTATCGATGAATTTATTAATTTTTCACAAGGCTCATTCTACGTGGCCTTTCTCTAGAAGATGCTGAAAATTTGTCCCAGAACCAGGGAAAAATGTCATTTGCCACTGAGGAGATGAAGGATAAGCTTCCCTTGAAAGATAGTCAAAACGATAGGTTATTGCTATACCAGCCAAATGAATATCAATTAGTTATTGCCAATTATTCGAAATCCCTACCACATGGAGCAGCATGTGAAGCATTATTTTATATTGTAAAGAATTTGTATAAATAATTTTTTTCATCCTTTTGTCAAGATTATTATTCTTTTAATAATTTTTAGTATAATCTTGGATTTACTTGGTAGTAGATACAAAATTTATTTTAAAATTTTAATGAAAATTTCATAAACTTGATAAACATTCTACAAAACAGATATTTTCACTGACTTAATTAATTAATTTTTGATTGAGCAAAAAATCATTTTTTTGGCTATCTCTAAATTGACAAAATTTAGTTCAGAAATACAACGAATTCTTTCTTTAAGAGAAATTATTTTTACCACCAATATATACTGGGGTATCATATGACGATTCTCACAGATAATTAAAAAATAAGACTGGAATATTCTAATTTCGATGTTTTCCACTCTTTTCTCTTACCATTTCAGATTTTCACTTTTATTAAATTTTTTAGAAGTAATAGACGTGTAAACTATTCTCTTCCCAATATATAGTTATGGAGATTCAGTCTTTTGAAGGAAAATCTGCTTTTAAAGTGTGTTAATTTCCTTTCTTTTTGTACTGAAATTTTCACTAATCAACAGCTGTTTTTGTTCTGGAATAATTTAAACACAGCTTAAGTAAATTTTTGAAAAAAATTTGTCTGATAAATTTCATTGATTGAGAACAATTTTTGGATCTATTAATTTCAAAAATTTCTCTTTCTCATTGCTAATCAACTGATTTTTTGATCAATAATTCAATGAGCTAAGAAGAAGTTACATTTCAAGAACATGATGTAAATTTGTGTTAAAGTTTAAGTTTAAGCAATAACTGTTGTCATCATTCATTTTGAAATTCCTAATTACATTTTTTAAGTAACGTAAAAATTGCTGGTATAAAGTAATTATGAAAACTATGTTAAATTAGTCATCTCTACAATTGGGAAAAATTGTAGAACTGCAAGCTACTGCTTCATCTACACAGTATTTAGTGTTTATATATTTCCAGTTGTTACATTTGGGATAGAAAAAACTACCCTCTCTAATTTGTTGTTCCAGTTTAAAACTAAGCTGTTATTTTTTTATTATAAATAACACTAAACTCGAATAATGATAATACATATTAGTTTGAATAGCATTGATACTAAAAATTTGATATTAGTAGTATCCTAGTAGGATAAAGTATGAGTTAACTAAAGACACAAATGATTAAAAATGCTTACTTGGCCAGTGTAATTATTATTTATAAGGCTGTCAAAATATCTTTTTCATATTGTTGTCATTTGAATGAACTACTTTTTCACTCAACATTGATGTGAAACTTTGTTAATACAAAAAAGGAACAAAAATATTTCTCTCTGATTTTTACTGTTTTGAAATGATAATTTAACCCTTCATGTCCCATTGTGGAACACAACTCTTTCGCGAGCGATAATTATAACTGAAAGATACCTAAAACACTTAGTTTACCCCTCTTTAGAAAGGAAATTTATTAAGCTACAAAGATATGTATAATTCACAAAGATAGCTTTTCACTGATGCAGTTTATAGCTACTTGAAGAAGAGTGATTTTTTGAAAATGTTGTCAAATATTTGAAAAATAAACGGTTTTTAGAAAACCTATTTGCTGAGGTCTTAGAAAGAAATAAAATAACTTTCTATGATAAAACAATAGTCGTAGATTCCAAATATGCAATCGCCTGCTCGATATCTCTTATAGTTTGGAAGATAACTGGTTTTAGAGCCAAAAAATGCCAATTTTAACCTCTATTACCTCGGAAATGATAAGTCGGCCTACAAAAAGGAATTCAGTTTCAGAATCAGCGTAATTATTTTGGTTAGGTTGTAAATTTTCTCATTTGTGTGACAAAAAAAAATAATTTGGGTTAATATTTTCCTGCTTCAATTCAATCATTTTTTTGGAGGGCTACATCGTCAAGAGTGTTTGAATTCTTTTGATCTCTTTATTCCAAAGACAAAAATATTTTCATCATAACTATTGTATCTGAAATCTTTGTTTGAATTCGATCGGGAAACATTTATCTAGCGACAAGATTCTATAGCGATGGATATTTATTCAGCATTTTCAGTTTCGATAAGTGTATAATTAAATCAGAAATCGTACGAATTCCCCCAATGCTAACAAATTTCTTCGTATTGCAACACTGCCCAATTAGTGTTATATTGCACTAGGTTACGACTGAAAAGAATATTTACTGACAGAATGAATTACATTCCCACGTAATGAACAGGTTTCCTTTCCCAAATGAATGCTGCAATCTGTAGGAAACCAAGTGCCAAATTTGATTATGCGACATAGTCTTTTATTCATTTATTTCTGATAGATTATGAAACATTTGATTTTAATTTGTTACAAATGAGAGAAAATCTAGTTCAGATTTCTTGCTCGTCTATTAGAATACAAGATTACAGGCCTTATTTTCATATAGCTTCTTGGAAGCTTGAGGGAAAGGGAAGAATCATGTTTCAATCCTGAAAATTTGCTAATCTATCAAATGAAAGAAATCTTGTGAAGCAAATTTCTCAATTACATGAATAAAATGTATCAAGGATATTTTGGCACAATTCAAAAATTTCAAGACAGCCTTCCTACATGGAATATCGGGGAAATGGAACAACATATTCCATCACAAACTTTCTACACGTCATTGATTTTGTGTTTTTTTGTATTAAATTTTGGATTTATAAATTAATTTTCCTTTTTACATTCATCTCAGTTGTTGGACTATTTTTCTAATGATTTGAAATATCCATGTGATCCTTGATACATTTCACGGAGGGCAATGTCAGCCTACCTAAAATAATTAAAGAAAGAATAATTAATATCATAGGCAATAGTTTTTTCCAGGCAAAAGATATGCTACCTTGCAAGTATAATCTGAAGCGTGTGTAAGTTTGTGTGTGTAGAGCTTCACTTTGGAGTTCACTGCATCTTTCCAGTGCACCTTTTTATATATTATTTTTAAGCAAAAAACAGAATTAGTTTTTATATTAATTTAAATCGTTGTCTGATGATAGAAGATGATTGTTTCCTTTTATCCAAAGCAAGTCTTGTTTGTATTTGAATATTAAATGAAGGAAAATACATTCGGCATTCAGTACATCATTTCCTGTGTTTATGATTCGTATGATTAATTATAAATTAATTTAAATCATGGTACTCAAAAATTGAGGAAGCTCTCTCCTCAACTTAGTAGTTAAAACTTGGTGCTTAAAGGTGGGAGATATTATAATTCACCACTTTATCCCAGTTTGCTCTGAATATCACTGAGCCAATCAGAGTGAAGTAAAAGAATCTGACCTATCAGAAATGAGATGAATATTCAAAAATTACTAAACATCCAAATTTCCCAACACATGTTCTGAATGAAGCTCTTACTAAGAGATAATGAAAGATGAACAAGCTAATTCAGATAGTGATTTCTTTATTGACGATTACTCCAATATTAACAGCTGAGGAGAATGTTCAAGAAATTCGAACTGATGAGAATATTGCACGAGATAAAATTATCGGCAGAATCATTCCAAAAATTAATGAGCCCATTGCGTATTTTAGTATGCTTGGAGATGACGAAGCAAAAAAGTGGTTTAGAGTTGATGAGACCTCTGGAGATATTCTCACAAACAGTTTGCTCGATCGAGAACAAATTTGTAAAAGCCAACGAGACTATTCCTGTTCCATAGAATTCAGAGTATTTTTAAATACAGAGAATGCCAATATCTCTTCAGCCGATTTAATTGTCAAAGTTAAAATTTATATAACTGATCTTAATGATAATCTTCCTTCGTTCGAGGTTCCTACGAAATATCTCAACATAACTGAGGCTTCCAAAATATTTTCCAACTTTAGCCTAACTCAAGCATCAGATAAAGATGAAAATCGTTACGGAATTATTGATTACAAATTGGACGATGGAAACTGTGAAAATGGCCTTGGATTTAATCAACTCTCGAAGGGCTCAATAAATGATTACTTCCAGCTAATCTTTGATATGAAGGATCCTCTCTCAGAAGATCAAATCAAGCCGAAATTGAATCAGATTAAAGAATTAGATCGGGAAACTGTCTCTCAGTTCGTTGGTTGTCTGATGGCTATCGATATGGAGGGAAATATTGCTAAGCAACAAATTTTCATCAGAATCATGGATACTAATGATAACTCCCCACAATGGCTAAATGCCCCCTACAATGTGACAGTAAATGAATGTCAAGATTACAATAATGGATTAATAACCAGCTACTACGGACGTCAGTTGATAACTAAACTCGATGTCACTGATGCAGACGAAGGCTTATACGGAGAGATAGCCTTGAAGATTGTAAGTAATTTTAACATTTAAATTTAGATAGCTTTCTAGTTTGTTTTTTTCTACTCACTCTCTCTCTGTCTTCATGACTAAGCAAAAATACAGACTTTTACAACTTTAAGAAAAATATTAGTTTCACATCAAGACAAAAACACACTCAGGAGTATAGGAGAAAGGAAATCCTAAATTATAACAAGCACATTGAAGAAAATATGGTAGTACTTGAGAAGATTTCTCTTCTCCCTCCTATTTGAACATGTATTTATTCTTTCAATGGTTCAAGGAAACTTTTCCTATTCAGACCAACAACTGTCAATCATTCTTTTCTCTCATTTTTTTATGTATCATGGATTGGTTAAACAATCCATGTTTTCTCTCTCTACCTCTTTTAGTTACATAGTACCTTGATAATTTAAGAAAATAATAATCCAATTCTCAAAAAAATAAAACACACACCTTTCCCCCTATTGAAGAGGGGAGAAGGATGGTCAGTTAGTTAGTTAGGGTAAAGTGTAAACAAGATTCCTTCTCATATTTGATCAATGATCAACAGTGACAGACGAAATTCCTCGTGTACATATTATATTAGCTCATTGAATGTGCAAACCAACTGAATACTCCATCTAAATTCAACTATAAAGCTAATTGATATGAATCTATGATTTTTACGAAAAACTCGATTTTTTTCATAAAAATTTGAATTTGTAAAAGATGTTTTGGAACCCTACTCATGTTGCTCACTTTTACGATTTGGAGAAAAAAATTATTTTCAAATTTCGATCTGGCAACAAATTCTTTCGAACTTTGAACTCAAAATTTTTATTGATTTTAAAGTGGGAGTGTGTCAAAAAGATCAGAATTAGACAAGAAATCAAATATGCTAAATTTGTTCAAATGCATAACCTCATTATCGTTTGGGAGCTGTATTTCGATTTTTTTTCATTTTCACTACTTCTACTGAATGTGATTTTGTCGCCAAATCGAAATTTGAAAGATGACCATATTTTTCATGAAAATAATTTTTTTCTCCAAATCGTAAAAGTGAGCAACATGAGTAGGATTCCGAAAAATCTTTTACAAATTCCAATTTTTGATGAAAATCATAGATTCCCAACTTAATATCAACCAACTTTACAAGGATAGGACAACAAAAAATTCTCATTTTTATCAGTTTTTAAAAGCTAACTTTTAATATAGGATACATGATCAAATCACAGTAGGGTGATCTCGTTCATTTTCGATTGGCACTTTTGTTCTTCACTTTTTAATTGATGCACCCGTCTAGTTTTTAAGAATAATTATTATACTACAATACTGAAGTAAGCAAAAATAAAAATATATAATCGTACTAAATGATTAATTTGAATTAAATATCTCTTAAATCCTAAGGAAAATCATCTTAGGTGTGAGATCTCTCTTGTCAAGGGATTTTGGACGTATTTCCTCAAGAAACACTTCTTTTTCACAGATGATTAATCCTGAAATAAGAAAGGAATCAGCATTTCATATGTATTAGCATATGTGTAACTATATGCTCAACTATACTCAACTACACTGAGTTACTAAGTAACATAGTATTGTAAATAATTATGGTAATTTTTTACTTTTAAGAATGAGACATTGAGGAAATATTCTGAATCAATTTTGGGGTTTGTTTCTTTATTTTTTTTCCCTTCCTAAAAAAATAATAATAACTCATTCACTACTCTCCACCCCTTTTGAATCTTTTCTTCCTACATTTAACTCAACCGGGTGTGTTTAAGCCCCTTTCGGCAAAGGAATTGTGCATCATTTCCTGAATGTACTTCTATACTACTAATAGTAATAATCCCAAAATATATATTTATAATACAGAGTAAAGAAGAAAACTATGTCAGAGCAGGAGAAAGATTAAGGAGGTTAAGAGAAAAATTACAATGAAGAAAACTTTTTCAAAAATTACTATTTCATCTTACCCTTTTTTCATAATCGGATTTAGGATCTAAGTTTCTTGCGTTCATTATTACTGAGTGTAGATACTTTTCTTTTGATCCAATCGTAATAGCAAGTACATGTGGATTAATTTTGTAGTTTTTGTTTTTATTAAAAGTAACTTGGTTATTGCTTACAGAATAAGCGCGTTATAATTTTGTGGAAAAAGTAATGGAAAAAATATATTAATTTTAATGTAATCCCTTTTGATGAAATTACCAATTTAAAAATAGATATCTTCTTCTTCTTACTGACTGAAATTACCATGGTTACTCCATCTTCTAGCATGTAAATAATACATTATTTTTTTGAATTCACGAGTCATGCTAGATATCATTTCATCGAAATTACAAGTGGTTGATTTACTCTTTGACTCAAAAGGGAACAACAAAAAGTGTTTACTATTTTCAAAATTCTACCAATATTTTTTCTAAAAATGTGATTATTTTCAACACTGCTTAGGGGTGGAAAAATAACAGAAGAATCAATATAATAAAATTCATTGATACAAAAGTATTTCCCTTTCAATAAAGAAATTCTACAGAAAAGTTAGGGGGAAACAAGTCAAAATCTTTTCTATTGACGGGCACTGGGTATTAATATTGCAGAGAATAGAAATGGATAGTTAGATAGATAGATAGATGGATGGATAATATGAGGCATGAAATGTCAAAAAGTATCTCCAACTTCCTGTTTTTTAACTAAAAAATTATTTTCGTGTTTTTTTTATTTTAATTTTTTAATCAACGAACTACGATCAAGTCAGATACAGAAGGATTTTCATTTTTCTGCTTCAAATTCATAATTTTCATTTCTGTCTCTTGAACTTTATTCGTTGCAATGTCATTTTCCCTATAGTTGTAATGAATATGTAGAGGCCGAGTCTACAGTGTGAAAATTTATCAATTCAAATGACTAGTAGAGGAAGCAAGGCTTGCATTTCCTTTCTAATCAATGTATCTTTTTAAGAGAAAAACTTTAAGTTAAATATAAAGTAAAAGAAAAAAATTTAAGTAACTGTCAGGTTAATGTTGAAATCAAATTGAGGAAAATGGGGGCGATAAATTTATCTTTCCAAATTATAAATGGGCGATACAGCATTTAACAAGATAATGTATATGTTATGTAGATTTTATTCATTTATATCACATAGATCATTATTGAATTGTCGATAAAAATTGCCAAAACATTGCATTTAAAGGATGCACTCTTGGACAATTTATCTGCGTCATACTGTCCCTAGTAGACTTGATAATACTCAAAAATTAATAAATTCTCTGTTCGTAAAATAGGTTTATGCGTCAATGGAAACAAAAGAAGCACGAATATTTAATACATTTTTAATTTCAAGGTGGATCCAGGTAAAGACTTGCCAAAGTTAATGATTGAAAACTCAAATTTGTATGCGATAACTAAACTTGACTATGAAACATTGCCAAAGTTCCAAGTGAAAATCCAGGCTATTGATGGAGATGGTTTGACTAACACAACCACAGTTACAGTAAACGTTGAAAATTGTAATGATCACTCGCCAAGTATTCAAGTGATTCCCCGTACCAAGCCTATTTCTTCCATGGTAAGTGGATGTGATGTTGATTAATTAATTTATGATATTCTTGTTACTTTTGCTTACAGTTATAATTTTGATATCTATGCAACAAATGTACTTCAGGCATGTTGCAGCTGATATCATTCAAATTACCGATTGTATCTTCATCTTTTTCCATTTTTTAAATTTAAAAGCATCATCAAGTGGGAAGGAAATTAATTAATTTTAATAATACTGAAACCATTCAAATGTATTCCTTATCAGATTTTAAATTTTATTAACAATAGGAATTTTTTAATCCCTATCTATCTATTCCTCACAAAATGTATGCATATTTGGTTTCCCTTGAATTAATTCGAGTAAAATATAAACTCATAAAGTCAGACCTGATTTGAAAATTCTCGTCAAAAGTTAGCGAAATCTCTTCTCTCGAATAAATCCATGCATAATAGATTGATAGATAATTAGGAAAGTGAATCTTGAATGATTTGTACAATTATGAACAAGATCTGGGAATGTGTTTGTGTGGGATATATTTTCTTTCTTCATTAATAATTGAGTACAAAGTACTTTTTTTTTTTATGTATGTGATAAATTCCCAAGATTTAAGCTGCACTTTAAAAACAATGTTTGAACTTTCGTCTTTATCAAAGTTAATTTGTTTTTAAATTTAAGACGGAAGAAGAAAAATCCGAAATCAGTTTTACGCCAGACTCGGAAATATGGCTCCTAGAAGAGAATAGAGAGCCAATTCAACTGGCCATGATACAGATTGAAGATAAGGATCTCATGAAAGATTCCATGATCGAATGTCGACTTACGAGGCATGGAGAAAAACTTTCCCTAGTCCCAACAGACATCACTTTAATGTTTTCTCTCATTAAAAAGGAAGGTGTTCTTGTGGATAGGGAAAAAACACAAATTTTACACACCGATCTAATATGCAATGACAATGAGAAGCCGATATCTCGAGAGACAACACAGCGCATCTCAATTGGAGTCAAGGATCTTAATGATAATCCACCCTTTTGGCCAGTTGAAAACTTTAATAATCAAATTCACAATTGTGAGAAAATTGACAAGTCAATCAGTGAAAAGTACAAGATATTTTCAATATCCGAGAAGCTTGATATCGGCACATGCTTTGGTAGCTGGCCAGCCAGAGATATTGACATTGGAAAGAACTCAGAGTTGAATTATTCCTTACAAAAATCAGATTTAATTGATGAGAATATCTTTGATGGAAGCTCAGACTTTACTATAGATGCTCATAGTGGAGAGCTGTGCACAAAGAAGATGTTAGACCGAGAATCAGAGTCAATTTTTAGTTTGAAAATTCGAGCTGTTGATAACGGAATTGAGCCATTATTGGCCGATACGAATATCATCATTTGCGTGACTGACATTAACGACAATGCCCCGAATTTCATTAACGAAAAAAATAGTGATGGCTTCATTGAATTCAATGTTGATGAAGGTCGAGGGAATAGAGTGATTGGAAAATTCAAAATAGAAGACAAGGACTTTGGGAAAAATGGATCTTGGTTTTTAACACTGGATCAGGACAGTATTAATCCCAGTGACAATAATGTCCATTTTGGACTAAGCTCAAGTGGTGACCTCATGGTAACCGGTCAATTGGATCGAGAAAAGATTCCCGAATACCAAATGAGAGTCAAAGCCATTGATAAGGCCCCCTCAGGATCACAATTGACAAGTATCGCCTCAATTCTTGTCATTGTGAAGGATATAAATGATAATATACCAGTGAGTTTTTTCAATAATGATACTTCACAAGGGAGAAAATTTTAATTGATTTCATAAAATAAATTTTTTCCCATCGTAGTGTATCAATTTTTTCTCAGGTATATAACACTTTCAATCTATATATACATTATTTCTCTTTTTCCTCTGAGAATATCTAACGATATTTTACAGTTTTAACAAATAATTCTTTTTGAAAAAAATTAATAATTACCCAGTTGGCTAGAGAACAATAAGGAATATAACAGTTCACACCCCTCCGCATTTTATGTTCTACTCAAAAAAAGATTCTTTCTCTCAATTCCCTTACAATACAATGGCATTGGTTTATTTTAACAGTCAAGTGACTAAAATGACAAAATTATTCTAGGATAACTCAAGTCATACCTGATGGTGTGTGTTCATCATGATCTGGTATTGTGTGTACGAAATTACTGATACAACTTTTATAGATAGTCAGGCAAATCTTTATGCGGAATAATTTTTTTGAATTCTTGTCAGTTTTTCTCTGTGTCTATTGATTTTTCCGCCTTTGATAGAATCTTATTTTTCCTCCAGAAATTGATCATTGATCAAACTCTAAATATTTCTGTGGCTCTTGAACCTGGTACACTAATCCATGAAGTGATTGCTTATGATCCAGATGAAGGCGAGAATGCCAAGGTTGTTTTCAAGCTGCGAATCGAAAATCCACTTGCTGATTTCTTTGAAATCCACTCGAAGAACGATGGACCAGATGAATCAGGTAGATCTATTGCCGAGATATTCCTCAAGAGATCACTTGTAGATTATTACAAGGTGAGTTCCTAGTTGTATTTCCCAAGTGAATTAGCATTGTTTTCTTCTTACATTCTCTTCCAAGAACAATGCATCATTAGTGTCTCATAATATATTTTTGTTTCTCGTTTTTCTTTCCTTTTAATTTGATAGAAAAACATGAGTATCAGTGTAAATTATTAAAGTATTATACTGTATTTTTTTATCGACTTGGAAATGCCGGAAGTAAGATAAAAACTTTTTACAGACTAATTAATTCTTTCATGCCATTGAACATTATTTCCCTCAAGCCTACTGTTTATAAGGAAACAAACTATTTTAGCAATTATTAAAAAGAGGATTTCAAAAAAATTATTGATTGGTATCGGGAGATTTTACTCGAGAAACTTTAAAATACACCACTGGACCAATTATTCATGTAAAATTGGTACAAAGTATCGTTAGAAATCATAAAACCTATCATTCAGACATAAAGTCTTTAGAAATCAAGTTGCTTATTTTTCTATTGAATCAAGAATCTTCTAAAAACCTTATTTTTATAATGAAATGCATGCATTCGTATGGTGTTAGGAATGAATCGTGGATATTAAATTCTCTTTCATCTGTATTTATTTATTCGAATAATATGAACAGTTTAGTTTCTCCAACATACATATATTAATAATCAGTGATTAATAATCAGTATTGCATTAGGATATATTATAAATACATATTTTATTACATTATTTTTATGATAAAAGATTGCTTCGTGGAGATTATTATTTGGCCAATTCTATTCCTTCTGATGATAATAATGATTTCTGTTCCATGTATAAATTGATTAAAATTCTATTTATGAGTAATATATTATATACTTAATGTTCATTTTCATAGATTTTACAAATGCTCTTGTTATTTAGAAATCTTTTTGATATTCAGGATTGCTCACATTCATCATGTAGTAATTACTCATTACTTCCGGGAAGTTGATGCATTTAACTCTTTCCAAAATTCCGAAATATTAAAATTAAATCCTTATTATCAGTCCTAACTGTGTTTATACAAGTTCTTGGAACATGTAAATGTAGTAATGACAACAAATAATTTCTACGAAATATAAGGATGAAAATAAAAGCGTATCAAAAGATTCGACTTTAAAGCATTTGGGCAAATGTCAAATGTAAATTTGTTAGTTTCATTCATACATTGTACAATGTACATGACTCTGAATAATTTTCATAATTCAGATGTAACATAATAGAAAATAATAATTACAAGATTTTATACGAAAAGAGGTGAGAGAAAACGGACATGATAAAATGTATCACCTAATGATAGCATTTTCCCAATTAAATATGTCCAACATATTTTTTTCGCTAGTGAATATTTTCCTTAAAAAATAATATTCATGACACAAAATATTTAATGCCTAGTGGTATATATACTCTGTAATACACAGAGATAGTGAATGGGAAAGAGACACAGAATAAAAGATACTGTATACATATCTGCGCAATATTCAGTAATGACAATTATTCAGTAACATAATATGTCTTTAGATGCACATTCAGATTAGGAATTTCATCAAAGAGACTATGGTAATACTATCTAAATGAATTTCCCAACTGTATTTTAGCCAGAAGGAGAATTTGTTTAACCTACCAAATACAGTATGAGAGTAACATTTATCAGTCCAAGCCATGACTGATTGTAAACTAAAATGGTATTTGAGTTGCTCTAAACGTTTCTAGATAATTTGAAAAGATTTCACACAAGAAGAAAAGAATTTATTAAATTTTGTGGCTTCCAGATAAAAAAAATAAGAATGGATCACGAGAGTGATTATCTTTTATGAATAAAATTATAACAGGTATATTTTAGGCGGAGTCGGGAGTGAGAACTTGTACGCATAAGTGATTGAAATATGAGAATAGTTACAATCGTTCATTCATTATTAATCGAGAGTAATAAATTTAAATTCCCCTTATGAATCATTTACTCTTCGACTCAAATCATACATACATAAATGATAATAAATTTCATCGCTTCAAGAAAGAATAGAAAGAAATAGATGAGGAATATTCTCAATAATACCGATCAAAGTAATACAGTTATTCTAACTATCTACATTCGTAGACATTTTTCTGCAAATGTGAACAAAAGGGGATGTGATTCTGCTTCATTCTTGATAGAATATCATTCCAGAGTTGAATACAATACAAAAAGTACTACAGTTTAGTATTGAAAGCAGACTCATTCACACTTGTGCATAAAAATTATAAAATCCACGTTATATCTAGTGTATTCATACCAAAATTAAAGGCAATGAACTGATAATGTTTGAGTGCGCATATTAGAAAAATGCGTGTGTGTTGGGAAAGAACAGGAAATTTGTTTTCACTGTTTGATTCTTTTGTGAATGGAAAAAAGATGAAGAAACACTATGTGTTATATCAGAGAATAAAAGAAGTGAAAAATATGTACACACAGATAAACGCTCATAATCAAATATAAATTTTCATGTTTTTTATTAATAATAAATTTTATTTTTTGAATTTATTGTTAAACGAGGGTATCGTAAACGATACGATAACATTAAATTTTGTTTTCCAGTTTGAAAATTCCGCAAAATCACAGATAAAAATCAAAGATTGTATTGATTAATTTTTTAATTAACAATTAATTTTGTATTACTATTTCCTAGAACAACCGTAATATCAATCTCGAGAGTATGAAGGATTATCAGGCTCCCTTTGACCGGCTCATCCTCTATGTTCAGGCCAGCAATGTGGAAGAGTAAGCGATAAGAAAGTATTCAGCAAGAATCATGCACTTTCTCATCTAAATCCTTCTTCTTAGGAGCTCATCCAAAGTAACCACAGGCAAATTGTTGATGAACGTGTTCCCAGAAAGTTATCAGACACAACTTCCATCCTTGCATTCTCCTCATCTGAATGCAGGCTCTGAAGGGAAGGACTCCGATTATTTGCAAGACGAAAGTTATTCAAAATTCGGTAGTTTAACTCTGCTTTTGGGTTAGTAACTTAGTAAAATAAATAATAATTTGAATGCAATAAAATTTAAACATTTCAGTATTCGCAGCTATCGTTGTTTGCATTTTCCTGGGAGTTTTGGCAACTTTTGCCATACTCTACATTAAAGAATCTCATAATAGAAACAACTATGAAATGCCAGGAGATATGAACAACCTTGCCAATGGTCACAATCCAGGTTTGTTGACCATAATCCAAAAGGACAATGAATACGGCCTTAGAGATGAGAAGCTGGTCTCTGCACAAAATGCCAACTGGCCTCTTCAAGAAGATGGCAATAATAGTGAGTAGAAAGTCTTGAAAAAACAAATAACACCTACTTTTATTAATAAATTTTCAATAAAAAATGATTGCTTAGACTGAATTAATGAAAAAAAGTCTAGCTTGTTGCTGAAATTTCAGCAAGATGCTCTTGCAACTGAGTATTCAGATTTCTGTATTGTATTCAATAATTCAAACTTTCATGGGAATTCTATGGAAGAGGGATTATCCCATGTCAAAATTACATGCATTAACTAGAAGATGTTAGATTTTTACATTTATGAATTCATGATGGGATTCATCGTTCTATTCATTCGCTTAAATGGAACAATGTTTCTGCTATATTGGAAACCTAGAATGAGAGGGGAAAGAAACTTCTTTGAATGAGTTTTTATTACCAAAATTCCATAGTTTTTGGCATGAATTTCCTCTTTACATTCAAAATGATGAACTGTAAAAAAATTCATTTTCTCTGTTCCATATTTATCGGACAAAGGTTTTATGTATTTTTCCATCCAAGAATGAGGCATTTCAAAAAATATTATTCCTTCAAATCTTGATTAAACATTGGAAATGGGAGGTTAAAATTTAATTTCTTGCTTGTACGCACGTATAAAAAGATTATGACTGAAATGTGGAGTGAAAAGATGATCTTACATTAGGAAAACATAGAAGAATTCTCTCCATTCTACGAACACAAGTAATTCACGCATGGAAAATATGTTTTCTAACACTGAGATGACGACAGGTTTTTTCCCATCTTAATTACATCATGGAATCTTCTTGTATTTACACTGCTACTGGGCTGGAAATGAAGAAGAGTACTTTTATTCTGGAGTATTTTCATGTCTTGGTTTTTCTCTCCTGGTAAAAAATGTTTTCCATCCTGTTGATTGGGGAATTATTATTTTCAGTCATATCTACGTGAAAAGATCGTTAAAATAGCTCTTCAGGCGTTGTCATTTAAATTTTTACAAACTGATACATTCTAGACTTGGATGAAACTTTGTGAAACCAATGAATTTTTGTTTGGATCATGTTTTTGATATTTCAAATTTCTTTGGATTGGATTCTAGAATGCTTCTATTATAATTTTCAAATTTTGATCGTTCTTTTAAAATTTATCTTCATTAAAAATTTCTTTTCAAAAGTCAAAAATAATAAAAAATTTAAATCTGATTTTTACTGCATAAAAATAAATTTTAAAAAACGTTCAAAATTTGAAAATTAGTTTATCTTATAAGTATTTAAATTTAGCAACAAACTAAAATTTTCCAAGAAATAACGCAACTAAAGACCAGAAATATTGTTATTCTAAACAAGGGTAATTGTAAAAAGAAGTTTGCTCTCTTCCTTTGGAATAAATCCTCTAGTATTAATTGAATTTTCTTGTAGCCAAAATTTTTGGATAAAAGCCAAAGAGGAAAAATGCAAAAACTTTATCCCTCATTGTTGAACATAATAATTTATTCTTTTCTTCTTGGAAATGGGAGAAACCTCATTAAATAATTATGATAATAATTGTTATTTAATATTTCTTTAATGGTTCATTTCTTGTCTACCTCCCTTGCTATAGTTATCCCAAAGGGGGTTGTCTTGAATGGAAGAATTAAAAAAATTATTTTCTGTGTTTCGTTTATAACTTACAAGCTGTATACGAAACAATGACCATAGAGGTTTAAACATAAAAATAGGGATTAATAAATGGTACAATTACATAATACAATCTTATTTTTCTGCTTCTCCCTTAGAAAAAAAACAGTCATAGGAAATAGGTGAGGTCGGAAGAGAGAATAAATATCTCCCATAATTATGCAATACATTTTAATGTCCCACTACCAGCATTTGAGTCTTGTTATCATCGTGTATCTACATTGCATATACAGTCATTTAAGATTTATTGTTCCCATTAAATGGAAATCGGGAGTCATGATTATTCAAGCAATATTCATCCACTATGACTGAATTTATCAGCAAAAGAAAACCAACTTTGAGTTAAGATGAAAATTTTTTTTATTCCTAGTGATTTTAGCAAAGTTTGAAGAGTATATTTTGCAATTACAGTACTTCGTTGAATTGCTACTGTTAAAGGAAATTATATTCTATTTCCATCATACTTAATTGGGGAGGAAAATGACAGAAGAGAATTACCAATTCCATACCATACCCAGTTTGTGAAGCTCCTTATTTCATAAATGTCGTAAAAAATTTCATCTTCCTGAATTATTAATAAAATACTCCAGTGTTCCCCACTAGAATCAATTACTCAGCTTTCACTAGCCAATAACTACAATGAACACTGAGAAGGCAACCAAACTTGAGATCATGCATATATGGGATGAGCCAGTAGTTTTTACATATACTACACAACAATTAGGCAAATTAAGGGGAGCTAATTCCTTTAAATGAGTTCTCTTCGTTTTTGTGTTGACATGAACCAAGGGTTTCTCGATCTAAGTGGTTATCAATGTTCAGACTTGATGACACTGTGTTTAGAATTGTTGAATTTCAAGGTTCTTTTGTTTCACATTATAATTTATGTTGCTATTTGATAATATTCATTCATTGGAAAAATAATAATTACGCGTCGGCAAAAGATATTAGATTTTTATCAATCTATTCTGAATGTAGGTGTTGTAGAGAAAATTTCCGGTTGTACAATAAACAACAAAAGACTTTAATCAAGGTCCTTAATTTTGAAAAAATGTATTGATTCAATTTCTTTCGTTCCCTTAGATCATTCAAGATGAATAGAGTTTTTTTTATTATTCCCCTATTCGTTTGTTTTCTTGGGGAAAATGTAACTTGTTTTACATGTAAAATCAATTGAAGAGAAATTGCTACCTCTTCATTATTTACTGGATGGATTTATTTCACCTGTCAATTTAACAATGAATTTCCCTCTGAATCTTTGGATATAATACATATTATTAGGAATGAAGGTGAAGTTTCCTTTTTCTCTGGTGGGTATTCCATTTAACTCTCTTAAATAAATAGAAGAACACATTAATTAGTCATGAGAAATTATTTGGGAAAACTTTACACCCACACAGATCGTACTTTCTTCAATATATATTGCATATATGTAATGATATTCAATATTTTAGCAAGATTGTTGAATTTGAAACCTCTATCTCAAGATTATCCTGTAGGCCAGGTCAAGTTGAGAATCTATGATTTTTAAAAAAATCTAGATTTTTTCGTAAAAGAAATCAGACCATGATGTCTGAAAGAAAAATATGGTCATTTTTCAAATTTCAATTAGGTGCCAAAATCTCATTTTTTCTG
Source organism: Gyrodactylus bullatarudis (assembly GCA_012064415.1). Lineage (NCBI taxonomy): Eukaryota > Metazoa > Platyhelminthes > Monogenea > Gyrodactylidea > Gyrodactylidae > Gyrodactylus > Gyrodactylus bullatarudis. The sequence continues at coordinate 91,395 of SSNU01000243.1, forward strand.
GAAATTTCTAGTGGATTTCAAAGTGGCAGTATGCTCAAAAGAAGTTTTTTAGGATCAGAATTAATCTCTTAAAAAACCAAAAAATTTTTGCCAGATCTCTGATAATCAAAATTTCATTGATTAATTCATATTTATTATAATTGATTTTCTTTTAACTGATCTAGATCCTTCAAAACTTCTTTTGACCATTCTGCCCCTTTCAAACCAATAAAATATTTCAGTCCAGAGTTCGAAAATATGAGATTTCACGCCAAAATTTGAAAAATATTTACTTGAGTATAACACCCTAATCAAAGGTACTCAGTAGGCTCCTTGAGAATATTTTTCCTCAAATGAAATTCATTCATCAGTTTTTACTTTTGTTCTCATTCCATAGTTGGAGATGATTTTATCTATCCTTATTTGTAACGTATCATTTTTGTTTTCCTTTTGGGGACAAAAGATATTCATTCACAATTTAATGTTTCGCTATGCTTTCCATTACAGTTCATCATCATCTATTTTTTTCCTAACAAATACAACTCCTTTCATGGTTGGTTATTCAATGTTCTCATTCACATTTTTCTTTACTTTATTATGTAATGTCTTTATTAAAATTTATTATGCCCGTTTTTACTTCTTTTTCTATTAATTTTATAGTTTTTTTCTCTCTCCCTCTCACATTCTTTGCTAAGGAACTCTCTGGGCAGGATGGTATTTTTCTCGTTTCTATACTTCATCCCTTTAATTACGTAGTTATTTAATCCATTAAATAGTTTTTATGATCTCATACATTACAAGAAGGGGGAAACATTACAATTTTATAACGAGCAGTATCTGTAGAATGTCAGAAAAGTTCATTTCTTCACCAGATGAGTTATCTCGTATGATTGTAAGAATCAGTGTTCAAGAACATTCTTATTGAGAAATACATTTCCTTAAATTTTTCTGGTCATTTCTTAAAAACTTAATTGGGAGAAATAAGATAGTTTTGTCATTGAACAGTCATAAATTATAATAGTAGTCTGCAGCATAAAAACTATAAATGAGTCACTAAAATTCTATTTCACACCTAACTTTAGAATACACAAGCTTAGCAGCATACACTCTGGATAATGGGGATGTTTACCTCCCAACAAAAACTCTGGTTCTTAAATCACCCATGCCAACCCATGACTTTCCCTCGTATACTCTTCAAAAGACAACCAGCCAGCGTAATCGTTCAATTCCATATTCCTCGAATACAATGACTACACCTCCAAATAATGATGCCTATCAGGTATGTGAAGTAGTGACATTAAAATTAACGATTTAAATGAGATGATCTGTAGAAAATTTCCACTAGAAATCATCGATAAACTTTTGAATTTCTTCAATGAAAATTATAAAGAAACGAGGTGTTAATAAATGTATCTCTGATAGGGGATCATAACTAATAATGGAGTGAAAGAAATTTTGAGCAAATTAAAAAAAATCATGGAAAATGGAAATAAATTCACTTTCATCTCTCATCATCCATTACAACTGAGAGGGGGGAGGGGCTGGGATGATGTTTCATTTCAGGCTATAGAGCAGAGGATACTATCTTTCCCAAAGAACAATATTTGCTCAATTTGATGACATAGAAATTATTTAATGCATCTTCAGAAAAATTGCATACTATCATAATTATTGATCAAAATTGTATTATTCCTATAGAGAACTCTGAGTAAAAGTTCAACAGATCAGCTAAACTGGCCAAATTCACATCATCAGGTCCGTTTGGTATCCCCAAAATCCATGATAAAGAACCAAGCAATATCCCCTCACTCCACACTATCTTCTACAGAATGTTTTGAGAATATTCGCCTGAGTCCTAGTGAGATAGTTCTCAATCAAAAGTCAAAAACACTGAACAAATATGATTTGGCGGAAATGATAAAAACCAATGATAAGAGTGAGCAATTTTTATTAATCAGGAATTTGTCTCCTTCTAAGGTCATAGTCTAATTAAAAATTGAGTAAAACGGAAACTGTTCTTAGTTAATATTGAATTTATTCTCTTTCAGGGCTAATGAGTAATCACGAGGAAAATAACTCTACAGGAACAGCAAACTCGACTGATTGGTCACAAAACTATACCCCTCTTATTGAGAACCAGTTGAAGAATACGAAAAATTCCAACTCAATCCAAAATCAACTAAACGAAACTGTTCCCAACGAACAAATGATTACATTCAACAACTCAAATTCCCTATCGAGCTTTGTATAAATTTCTTGTTCTTCTTAACCCCGTTTTACTACTGAAATGACCGAAATTAGAATCTGTGATAGATGAAATCAAAATGGAAAGATTAACAATAATCCTATATATATAGAATTTCATATGCGATTTGATAATAAATGATAAGCAAATTATTATTATTAATATACAAACTATCTAAACTACTGTAAAAATTATTGTATTGCCAATAAGGAAAATCTGCTAAAGAATTAACCTGTTTTTTAATGGAACAGAAATTATTCTTCTGTATAGAAATAACTGATAATTTTCCTCGCTATAAAATTTAAAATTTGTAAATTATACTTTTTATTTTAATTCCTGTGAAAAACCGATCTTAAGAAAAGTTTGCTCATTTGAGAAAGATTTGAATAAATTCCTCTCTAGAGAATACAGGCGATGTGGACAGTGTTGACCAGCTAGTAAAATACTATAGCTCAGAGAGATCAAGTTACAACTCATGCGTTTTATACAGCATGCAAAATTTTGTGGAGCCTAATAGCAAGACGTGTTTTTATTTAAGAACTAGCGACAAGTTTCGTGAAGCTGAAATCGAATAAAAGAAAATTAGATTGTACCTATGTGTTTAGAGCCTCCAAAAATATGCCTGAAATAGTTTCTGATGAGAAAAAGTGTAGGATTTGTCCAAGAAGCTCAGACAAAACTGGCTATAAAAAGTGCTCAAAATGTGATTTTTCATCATTGTATTATTCGTGAAAATTTTTTGCCTTCTTACGGTATAGTGGTGTATGAATCTCTAATTTGCGATTTAAGAAAAAATGTTCATTTGTGATAAGAGGGTACAAAATGACGATCAAAATAGAACAGTTAACTCTCACTACATTAGTTCTCATTCTCTTGCTCTATTTCTGTAAGAAGTACATATCATTTGGGATGAAAAAGAACAAGATTACATTAATATTAACTTAATTATTATCAATTACTATCACTATGCTCGTCAAAAATACATGAGAAAACATAACATGTATTTTAGACAGCATCATCTATTTATTTACAAGCTACCAACTGCTCATCATTCATGCATGTGAGTAGAAACAAAATTTTACTAACCCTTCCGGATTTTTGTTGAAACGTCTTTCTATGGTCTGTGACAACAAAAAAGCTTTCATTTCCCTAGAGATATTGATTGGGGAAAGAATATTATATCCAAATTGAATTCAAAAAGCTTCAAGTACTTCTCAAGAATTAAATCTAGTTAAATTAGAATGGATTTCCTGACATCTAGACAGGACAACCCAAGAAAATTATTATGTTTTCCTAATTTTATTCAAAAAAAATCAGAAACTAGCCAATACTCAAGAAGATATTGTCAAGAAGACAGCATTGCATGACAATAAATAAATTTCGGGTATTGAAGTGTTGCATGTTTTTTGAGTCGATTTGATCAAGATCCTGATTAAAAAAGGAACTTAATTTTTCTGTCCTCTGATAATTATAATTTACTACATACATTCTCTATTTTATTATAATAGAATAATTATTCATATCGAGTTATTTGCGAATAAAAACATTACAATAATTAACTTTTTATTAGAATTCTTTCATATTAAACAAATATATACTTTTAATTACATTGTGCAATTACATTATGATGACAGAATAATAGGGAGAGAAAAAAACACTTTTTGATGATACTTTTATCAATTATTCTATATAGATTCTATATTATAGAATCAATTTCACTAAAAAGTAAAATGTTTCACACGTCTAACAACACCAGTAAACATATTAGATTACCTATAAAATTATTTATTTATTATTGAGAAATTTATCTTGTTTTACAACTATTGTTTTGGTGATGAAATTAATCAATAGCTGAAAAACGAAAGTAGTATCCTACCCCCTATCCCTCTGTACTATCCTTATTAACAGACATTCGAATGATCCGATGATCAAAAGAATGATTGTCAGTCAGAGAGTAATGAAGGTAAAAAAATTAGTCAGTCGATTTTCGATAGGAAGTTTGACCCACACCCCCAAGCTCCTCTTCATCCTTAATCTACTCCTTGCAGTGATGTTGAAATAGAGATAAATTTTTAGTTTTCTTGAAAAGCCTATGCTCGTCGAATCATAAATAAAGGGAAATAGTTTAAATCAAATGAAATGCGGAAAGTATTGTAATAATTTGTAAGTAAACGAAGGATTTGTAATTAATCTGTATGACATCGGAAAAGATACATTACTGGGGAAAGTACAAATCTATCGATCATGGTGAAGAATTCTTTTAGTCCAGCTTATCAATCAAGATTGAGAGAGCGAGAGAAAGGGAAATTCTCCGAACTTTTAATTAATTAACTTTCAAAGTGTATTAGTTTCAGAGAAAGAATTTCATTTTAGAAAATTAAACACTTTGAGAATTGACAATCTCATGGAAAACAAAGCTGAACAAGTTAATTTGTTGCCATGGTTTTCATTTTTCCCATTAATATAAAAGTTTTATTACTAAAATGAATACAATTTGTAGACGTCATAAATAAGAGTTTCCCATTTCTCTAGGAGTTTCTTTTATTCACTTTATTTACTTCTTACTCGATTAAAAATATATGGTTTGAATCAAAACTTTTGGTCTAATAGGAAATAAGAAACTGTTTTCAAACGCTATTCCCACCTCTAGGCATACATGATAATATGTTTCAATTAACGTTGGATAGATATAAATAAGGGAAAATGTCACCAAAGAATTTTTCAGAAAAAGTTGAAATAAATTAAGTTATCTGTGGAAAGAATACATCAAAGGTATTCCATGAAAGTGTAAAATTAGAGTAAAGAATAAATCTTTATTTTGAAAATAAAAAAGAAGAAAGTAAAGCTGAATATTGTGTTGCATTCTTTTCATTTTTCACTAGAAAATCTTGTTATCGTCCGGTATTATTAAAGACTTTTGAATGAAAAAATGAGAGAGTTGATATGGTTAAAGAAAAAGTAGTCTTTTACCTAGCAAAAGTAACATTTCCCGTTGAACTAAAATTGCCCTAATGAGATAAAATCTCTCGTTTCCGGAAAGTGAAAAACCAATTCTGCACAGATTGCAAAATCTCTTGGATATGTAGATAAAAAAGCAATATTTTGACTGATTTGTGAGCAGTACTCTCTGTATGTTCTTCATCTGAAAACCAACTACTATATCACTGAGTGTAGGTTAACTTTTCCTCCTTCTCTTGTGATAAGATCAACTCTGTTATCAGTTATTTCCACTTGAAGAAACAGAATTTAAGCATTTATTCCGATTCCATTTCCGGGTTTTACTCACTCTTGAACATAATTGTCTTGAGGAATTGTCTCTGTATTTAGAATAGAATATTTTATAATTCCATTAGTAAAATAACACATTATTTATTACAGTAATAAATTATGACAGACTATGAAAAGTCAATGCAATGGATTCGTTTTCATTTGTATCATCAATGTTAAAAAGCCCTCAGTGTGCTATTTTCATTTAGATTCAAGACTAGAAAATGAAATGTTGAGAATCATTTTCAGCACTTCTAAGATGAGTCTTGTGGCAGCTTTGTCCATTGAATAATATCATTTCTCTGTTCAATATATAGGTAGAAAATGATGTAATTTATCTCAAAGTATACATTTAATGAAAATAATTATTAGATTAAAATTGACTTTTTACACTACAATAATCAGAAAAATAATCAAAAATTTAGGAATGATAGTAGTTAAAATAGGAATTTCATCTGCAAAGTGCATCAATTTGATTGACAGATGTAAGCATAGAATAGTTAAAGTTCTTCTCATTTTCTATGGAAATTCTGCTATTAAGCAATTTTTTGATCAAATCCTAAATATTTGATTCGATATTTTTTTCTTTTGTATTTTTTAAAGTGGGTTGTAATTTCTTTTTCTCTGAACAACTCACCATAGTCAGTGACTATTCTCATAGAACGAACCATATTTCCTATAATCTCCCTCGGGTATGAACTAAAGTCGTAAATTTAAATTAAAAATTTCCACCAACCTAAAAATTCATATTTTACTACACTTATTAATTAACAGACAATTTTAAAGGTTTATGAAGATATAAAAAATAATAATTCTTTTGCAGCAAACGACTTTTGCTCAAAATTATAACACAGTCTTACATGGAAAAATTCTACTCAATGATATTTTCCACTATTGTAGAGAATTTTTCGGTGATTTCAGATTTTTCAGAGAGTTTAGTGTATGTGCTCCATAAAAAATTCTACAATAGATTTTTTGAGTTGTTCGGTAAAAACTGAAAACCCGACTTGCAGTGGTTTGCCTTTCAATAGAGAAAAACATGAATGATATAGAAAGACAGAAATTACATCTTGTTCAGGAATAAATTCTTAACAAAAGAGTAGTGTGTAATGAATTCGATTCGGATAGTGGCTATTTTGGGCTAAGAGTGTATAAATGCTGGATCTCAATAAGCCATGCCCAGAAGATCGCCTCTAAAAATGTTGTACAACAAATTTTGAATTTTTTTTTCTAAACTCGTATTTTTAGAATCGGATAAATTATAGCGAATTCTAAATCCATATACTACAAAGTAGCTATTTGTTATAATAGTAATTTTGAGGAAAAAAGAGAAAATTTATCAAATTGAATTTATTCCAAATCATAAAAATTTACATTTATTTCTTTTTCCCAGGATTGGGAGTGTTGAATTTGAAAAAGATGATGTCCCCATCTTCCACCACATAATCTCGGCCTTTTAGAAGATACTTTCCTGCAGCCTATGTAAATAAATAAATTAATTAAAATTTAAAATCAATAGAACTAATCAATCATTAAAATAAGACAAAACCAAATACCTTGCATTTAGCTTCTGATCCTTCCTCTTTAAAATCATTAAAGTGCATAACTTCAGCGGCTATGAAGCCTTTTTGCATATCAGTGTGAATCCTGCCAGCCGCCTGTGGGGCCTTGTATCCTTTCTGAATAATCCAAGCTTTAACTTCGTCCTTGCCAGCAGTGAAAAAGTATTGTAAATTCAAAGTTTGGAACCCAGTTTTGATGATTTTCGGGAGAAAGGATTGAGCCTTGAGTTCTTCGGTATTCTCTTCTAGAACTTTTTGTTCAAATTCAACGGAAAAGGGAATAATAGGAGCACCTTTGTCATTCTCGTCAAGAAAAGCTTTGACTTTAATAAGAAAAGGATTCTTTTTACGGAGGAAATCTTTCTCGGTAAGATTTAACAAATATATAATTGGCTTGGACGTGAGAAATAGATACTCGTTGAGAATTTCGATTTCAGCTGAAGTCCAATCATAAAACCGAATAGCCTTTGTATCCTCTTTGAGATAATTATAAACTTTGGCAATACAGTCATAAGCTGCTCTCTTTGATTTATCGTTTCCTCTAACAGCCAGGTTTTCTAATTTTTTATACTCTTTTTCAGCAAACTCTAAATCTTTGAGACGAAGTTCTTCATTTATTGTTTTTATATCATCAACAGGATCAATTACATTATTTACATGAATAATTTCCTCATTTTCAAAGATCCTCACAACATGATACAATGCATCGACACCTCGAATATCAGCAAGAAATGCGTTCCCTAACCCTTGACCTTGAGAAGCACCTTTAACAAGACCAGCAATATCAACAATGTTCAAATGACCACACACATTGTTAGCAGGCTTGTGATGCTCAACAAGAAAATCAAATCTCTCATCTGGAATTGCAACTTTGCCTTAAGAAATTAGAAAATAGCTGAATTTACTAAAGTTTGGCTCAATTGTACAAAACGGGTAATTTTCAGCTGGAATTGAACATTTTGTCATGAGATTAAAGAATGAAGATTTTCTAAAACATGAAAATACTGGATTTACCCAACATTAGGCAGGCCTAGAATGCCACATTTTAGTTGGGTTCCTAATCTTCCCATAATACATGGCTTTTTTGATTCATCTTCTTTCTTTTTACTGTTCTTGGACATGAGAGATGAATTATAGAGGCTTTGAGGTTAAATTCCTAAATCTATTCAAGTTAAACAAATTTCAAAGGAGAATTTTATAAATTTGTTTAACTACCTTAAAACGTGTACATTTTTGAAATCAAATTATTCAATAATTATTATTCTAGCTCCAATCAATAATATGAAATATCAGTATGTGTGACAGTGATTCTGGATTATCGATGAGTGTGAATGGGAATAGAAAAGACGGAGTAGATAACATAGTTCATATCAAAGTTAAAATAAATGAATTCAAATCAGAAGTATGAAATAAATTACTTATTTTCTAGAAAACATATAGCTTTCCTGAAAGTACTCTAATATCAAAGGTCAAAGCTCATATTTTGGAGGATTCGAACTTTAGATTAAAAGATTCTTTCAATTTCGATCTTTTTCTTCCACCAGCAAATGGCAAAGCTGGAAAGTTCTTGCAAGAAGAACGTATTTTGGCGGATTATCCTTTTTCCTCGTACGTAGGTTACCTGGAATTAAAATACAAGCAAAGAATATATAAATCAATCTCATTAAATTTGAGCAAGTTGAAGAAAATACATTCGAAAGCTAATCTAAAGTCGTTTGTTGAATATATTCAAAAGAATGATTGCAACTCAGTCAACAAAATGTTGCAAAAAGGTCTTGATCCCAATTATCAGTATAAAGAATCTGGAGGTAATTACATAGTTTATATCTTTCAAAGAATCTCCACTTTGCTATGCTGTGAAGCTTAAAAATCCTCGAGAAATGATTATGACCTTGGTTTCCGGTGGTGCTCATCTTGACTACAGGGCCATGGATAGTCTAACCCCTTTACACAAGGCCTCAATTATTGGGAATTTAGAATCAATCAAAGTGAGTAATAACATTGAATAGACCGATGATCTTTGGCCTTATCAGAATAATAATACTGCATTAAAAAATCCATTTTCTTAGTATACAGATGAAAGAATGGATAGAAAAACTGCGTTGACGCCCTCTCGTACCCTTAATTTATCATAATTTTTTTTATAATTTCAGTCACCCTTTTTCTTCTTCTCTGTAGATATTTGGATAACTAGAAGTTTTTTTTAACGATGATTCATTCATTCTTCCTATTGTTGTGTTTGCATAAATCTTGGGGAAATGTACTCACATAAGCTATGACATTTAGAGAATTTCTGATCATTTTCCTTACTCTGTAGATTATGGCTGATAATAGAATCATAATCCATGAGAACAAAGGTTCCCTACATTAAACTTGTTTAAATATTTTCTTCTAGACAGTGAAAGAGGGGTATATTCACTTATTTTCTAAATCGTGATTACATTTTAAATGATTTGGAATTATTTAAAAATTTTCCCCCTATAACATGTATGTACATTGTGTATATTGAAGATTCAAGTTTCATTAACATCTATCAGACTGAATAAAGACATCTTCTTCATCTTATAATAATAATTTAATTGCAAGAATATATTGTCTTTTATTTTTTCCTGCCCAGACACAACCTTATCCCTGAAATTTTTTTTCCCTTTTTGCTAATATTTTGTGTCTCATTTCTTGTATTACACATTGCTTGTACTGTAGGGATGAAAAAATAATTCTCTTTCGAATCATTCTCCCTGCCTTATTCTGGATTTTTGAAAAATCAAAATTATTAATTAACATATTCTCCTTCTTCCCAAGGATACACAAGTTTTTTTTTCTAATTTAAGTCAATAAAAAATCAAAGTTTATTCGTACAAAAATGAAAACTGTATGAAATAGGAGGGGGGGGGTGCGTGGATAGTTTTAATATCAACGACCTTGTGCAAAAGTATATTTTAAAATTTCCAAAATTTCAGACTCTCCTGGATCTAGGTCAATCTCCAATGTGTAAAGATTCCCGGGGTCTGACTCCTCTTTATCATGCTATCATATCAGATGCCCCAGCTCTTTGTATTGAACGCCTCTTATTCGATCATTCACCCTTGGGAGTGGAAGATGAAAATGGATTACAAGAAATTCATCAGGTAAGTCCTTATCCTTCCTTATCCGCATCAAGATCAAGTTACTTTCCAAAGCTAATTTGATTATCGTTTCATTTGTTAGTTTCGATTAATTTTTATGACATGACTTTTGTTTTATCAAAAAGGACTAAACTTTGACCTTAGAAAATATTCTCCGTGAGCAGAATTAACTTTTCATTCTACATTGATGAACCGAAATAATATACATTGATTCTTTCAGTTAACTATATCTAAAATGCTCTGAATTGAAAATGTGTATTTTACTTTTTAAATTCTAATGACTAATTTCTGTCAATGTGAGTTCTCACTCAGCTACATGCATTCAGTATATGGATGAAATGAATAAACTCATTTGAAAGATAAAGATGGCTTAAGTAAGTAAAAAGATTAAATCATCAAGACGAAACCATATTTCGGACAGGTATCCCGGATTTCTCACAATAGGGATTTCCTTTGGGAATAAGGTTAACTTTGATGTTGTTTTAAAAGTACTATTCAAAAAATAGGACATATTATGTAATACTTGTCTCGAATAAACCAAGATATTTATCTAATAGTTGTACAATAGAAATAAAGTACATGATACTCTATTACTGTAGATATCTTGGATAGATAACTAAACTTTTATTTCATCACTAGTAGTAATAGTATTATGGAAAGAGGTTGAAAGTGTAGGAGCAAATTTTGTTCCCTGTCCCCAGTAAGATTAAAGTTGCTTTGAATAATGAAATCCATCATTTTCATCTCATAATTATCATCATTACATTAGTTAATGTAGTATAAAGTAGAGAGTTAACGGTAATATAGTAGTGCATGTTAAAAAGATGAATCCTTAATTTTTCCATGAACAGATATGATCGCTTCTCGGTAAAGCTGCAGTAGTCATAAAAAATATTGTATTCCTTATGAGGTATAAATTGCTTCCAAGTGGTTCTACTGCTAATTGTGAAGAACTTGCTAGGTAAAGTGACATTATTACCTTGGGAAAAAATTGTTTTCTTTCCTACTTTGACGAACCAACGGTTTTTTTATCATTCCTCTCTTCAGTTTCTTCGTGGGATAGAATCGTTCACTTTCCTTTTCTTTATTCTATACATGAATAGAAGGATGATAATAAATGTTTTTCTCTTTCTGGAAAAGGGGGAGGGACTGAGAAATTACGATCATCATGTACAAATCGTTTCATCTACACTTTTTTTTATTAGTATTTGTATTTGCAAGTCATTTGAAAAGTTCAAGTCTTTCATCTTTTATTCTTTCATTGAATACAAATCTTTTTATAATTCTATTTTCCGATTTTTAGCGTTCTAATTACAAGGGAGATTCTGGAAAGTCCTTCAAAAGAAGAAATGTTTTTAAATTTTACACTCAAAATATCCTTCTTTATAAAAATGAAATAAGAGACTTTTATTAATTTTGAAGTTGAAAATTTGTACTATTGTTAGTATTATAATTAATAATTATTAGGCATACCAAAATCACGATAATTTAAATGCAGTCGTTCATTTCTTCAAAGCACCAATATTAGCAATGAAAAATCTCTCAAGATTCTTTTATTAGTAAACAACAACACCTTTTCCAAATGTCTACGAAACTGTATTGGCTGTAGGATGGTTGGATAAAAGTACTTTATATAGAATGATGATCGAATAAAATATAAATCCAATTAAATCGACATAATGTGAAAATCTGTAATGAAATAGTCTTGCTATTGTTAAATCAATTTCCTTGGTTTTTCATCAGAAGGGGTTTCTTATTCTTTAAATTGATTTGCCTCAGATTAAAGTCCAGCTTTCACTGATAATAATTCTCTTCAAAAGTAAAATTCAGCAATGATTCATTCTGATCAATTATCGACTCCTCTTATCAAAAGGTTCTTCTATCAAAAGTGATAAAAATTTTCAAGCCATAAAATAGTTTTGGAATCAACACCTCAACCAAAATAGAAAGAGATACGAATTAAGTTACTACTCCCCCAGCGGCAGGTCAATAAAACAAACTTTAGGAGAAAAATTAAATTTCTTGGCAAATTCTGCTTGAATAACCAAGGAAAGGGAGAGAGAGATAGAGATCAACTAGTCCTCAATAGTCATGGAAATTTTTCTCATTTTTGATAGTCTTTTAGCTCAACTGTAATTCATCGTTGCTGTCATGATTAACATGTTACATGGAAGAAAGATAAATATTTAAATATTAATTTTAATGCTAAAATAATAAAAAGTCTATCTTATTTTTTGTTGTTGGAAATGGATTTTTAGACATGTTTACAATAAAAAACTCCATGGTGACTGTATGATCTACATCAAAGGTGATTCTTAATTGGAACGTTTAAGAAATCTTCAAAATAATGCATATATAAATACAATAGATATTGCTAAATTATAATTCAAATAATGTGGATAATGATAATAAATTATGTCTATTATCAATTATTCAGGAATTATCATTTATGAAGGAAGCCTTATTCAAGTCTATGTAATGTTACTTTTATCAAATCTGCAACTCTAATACTATTAATCTAGCTAATGATGTGGCTTATTTTACCTTTTAAGAACATTCTTTTGTAGACATTTGAAAGTTCTTTCTTCTTAAAAATGAATAGGCAACCTGTAGTCAGTCATTGCAATGAATTCATTAATTCTAATTCCTTATGTTAATTTGAAGAAATTGAATCAAGAAAAAATACAGACAGATCAATCCAAGAGAAATAATAAATCAAATTGGATTTTAAATTCTGTACTGGGCGTTTCGATTGTTTTCCCTCAAAATATTACACACGACGAATTATTAAAATACTTGTATTACTGTCTGTGCAAATCAGTGAGAAATGCTTTAACTCGTGTACTTCTTGAAGTGATTACATTTTGGTTTCTGAATTCTAACCTTACATAGAGCGTTGAAGTATGAAGGAGAAAAGAGTGCATTTTCTTATCAAATTTTCATTTTTCTCGTACACTGGTTACTGTATTAATAAATAAAAGGTTTTCAAAAATTAATTTAAATGTTTTCATAAAATAAGAGAGAGTTTTGATTGACTGATGCATAACAGTTTTTCACTTGATGATTAGATCTTTGTATTTTGAATATCATTTATAACAAAATTTTGTTCCATTAAGGAATCTGAAACCTTAAAAATGTAAGCGTATTATTGCCTGAGGGAACTTGGGCCTATATCAGATAAATCTTGAGACTACAGCGTTTGTAAAATTATTATTATTTTGACGAGTTATTAAACCAACTTATTAGTGTTCTATATAGTACACCGTTAAACAATTTACATTCATTTTTTCAATTTTCAAGAGAGCATTCTATAAATTGTCAATTATAATTGATATTCACTAACTTTTTATTAAACTACTATAGAGGAAATATTCTCACGGATATAGGCCTCTTGAGACTAAAGTCTCCCTCTATCTCTCCTTTGTTTTATAAACCAGTATGCAGGTGATAACGTCTCTTTGTATTTTGAAAAGGCTTGTCGTAATGGTCGTGTCCAACACCTCGAACACCTTTTGTCTTATGGAGCTGATATTGACTCTCAAACGGCTATATCGAAGGATACACCCCTTCATATAACAACTCAATCGAATATGATCAATTGTGCTAGACTCTTGCTGTTTCGTGGAGCTAACAAGAATATTGTGAATTCCTCCAATCAGACACCTTATCAGAAAGCTCTCCTTCTAGGCAACCATGAACTGGGAAATATGATTCGAGATTATTCAGAAGAGGATGTTGGTAAGTTGCTCATAGTTTAAAACATTTTTTAATCTAATCAGAGAAAATTTATTTGAATTTTTTTTCTAATCTCGAAGAAATGAACCAAGATTAACTGTCTTGTACTTTTATTAAAACTATAACTATAGAAGGGATTTAAGAGAAAAAATATTTTAGTTCCACTGAGAATTTGCCCAAAATTGAATGAGCACAGAAGGTCTGTAAATCGTCCACAAATCAAAGCCACACTTCCAAGATCACGAAGTCTTTCAAAAATGGATAATTCCTCGATATCACTTGGCAATTCAGATAACATTAGCAATAATACAATAACTCAAGAGAAAAGCTTCCTCCTTCAAAATTCTGCGACCATTGGGGATTTCCAACAGCAAAACTTTTACTCTTCCTATCAGAGTGGATCTATGAAAGGTGAGCATCTCTCTTTCACTAAAAAACATTACATTTTTAACTTCAACCACTGCAAGTTAAGTGTGGTAACAATTCAGATTAAGATACGATCGAGGCAAGTTCTCAATTCCTCTAGCTTTCGAAGGATTTTGTTTTCATCTTTCTATATAATAAATGTATGAGAGTTGAGGGTGGAAAAGTTGACTTTTATATGCTGAGCATTGTAATAGGGAAATGTAAAAAGAAATCTGCATATTTACTTTATCTTAAAGAAATTTACTTTAAGATAAATCCTCTTTCCTCAAGAAGAATTATCAAAAGGATTGTGGATGCAATTTCTCCCTTAAAAGTTCATCCATCGCTAATGATTTATTTATTTCAAGCTGACGAGCAAACACCCAAGAGTTGGGCTGTGTTCTTGAACGATTTTCTTTGAAATAAATTGCACCAAATCGAACAGCTCTTTAGGCGTAATAGTCCTGATCACTACTTGAATCATTATCGGCTTAGATGAAATTTATTTTTAGCAGAAAATAAGAAAGAGGAAGAATGTTTATCCCAGGAAATATCAATCAACTGAAGTAGCTCACGGCTAGTCAGTTGGTTTTTTTTGAAATGTAAGAAATTTGTTATTTTCCTGATCAGGTTGTAATAAAGATTTTATTTCCCTTACCACAATTCCCTTTTTCTTCTAGCACAATAGACATGCATTTCTTTGTTCTTCTACTTCTCTTTTTTGACACAGGCAGACATATAATTTTTTATGATTTACATCCAAGGACCTCTTTTCCTAGACAAGAGAACTTGAAAGTATTTTTGATTAGACTTAAAAGTAGGAAAATCTATCTGTATCTCTCTGGGCGTTACATTTTTTGTGGTGATGAATGTTGGATTGATTGATCTTATTTATTGAAATTCTCATGATGCAGTCCTAATTTTGTGTCATTAATACGAAAAGATCTCATGAAAATACATGTAATGAAAGAACAGTGTTCAGAGTGAATGATAAAATTTAATTAAGATATTGATCTTAACCGGAAGATAACAAACTCTAGCATCTTCTTAGATTGACAGATCTTTCTCATTATGGTTAGAAGGAATTTCTCTAAGGTCACTTCTTCTACTTTCAGTACTTGGGATAGATATGCACTAAAGTTAACCGAAAAAATGGCAGGTTGAGATTTTCTTTCAGGTCTTTTTTCTGATTCATCATTATTGGTCGAAAGTTTCAGCTTAATTGTTTAATAATTTAGAAAATCTGAAAGATACATCAAATAAGTCTTTGATAAAATAAAATTAATTTACATTTTTCCATAATGTGTAGAACATTTAAAATGCTCAAATTGAGTATTACCATGGGTAACTAAAGATGGAGGTAAATAAAATAGTGTACTAATTTGCTTATTTATTCCTTGAGGTCAAAATTTGCATGTGCAATCCATTTATGAGGGATAAAAAGATATTTGGAAATCTCAAAGGATAAAACGACTATAGCGTATATAGTTAATTTACCCAGTACTTTTGGCGAGATCTGTGTATTGAACTTTGGGTCGATTCTTATTGAAATAATTTTTTTTCCTACATGAATTTGGAATCGATACAGAATTTGTGTTTCATTTGCTGGTAGATGAGTTGTTCAATGCTTTTCCAATGTTTATTTATATTTTAGATAGTAAAAAAAGAAAGATTTTTCATAAATAAATTCTCTTAAGAAGTGTATTCAATTTTCAATGGATTTCACAAAAAAATATATACAGAGTTCATTTATCTTCTTTGTATACGAGTTGCTAAACTAAATAAGTGAAGCAAAAAGAAGAACCTTCATGAACAGAGAGTCTACATGAGAGCGATAGCGAGAAGAAAAGTCAATGTTTCTCCAATATTAAAAAATACTTGAAGCAAAGAGAAAGAGAGAGGAGATGTGTACAACAAATGGAGAAAAATAATCAGTACAGAAACATTTCATGAATCATTCAGAAATGTATTTTCTTTAGAAGAAAATGGATCACCCTCACTAATACTGTTCTACCTTTATCTGCGATTTAATGCGAAGAATTATTAAACAAGTCTACACCATACACCATGAATGAACTCTCATACTCAAGTAGTCTACAAAGAACTAAGCAGATTATGAGTAACTTGAGTTTGACTAGATGTTTTTGGCCTAGTTTCTTTAAGCCTGATTTCTCAATTGAACAGTCTAAGCCTAGTGGAGAAAACCACTTGAAATTCTATTCCTGTATTACTGCAAAATTCCAGACAATCAATTTACCCCTGATAAAGCTAGGCCTGCACTATTGTATTATTTTTTTCGTCAAGTAAGACAATACATGCCAATTGTAATGAATGTAATGGGATCCCTTATCCTAATATTCTGAAATCAATATCATCCGATTCCTATTGGAATATTACATAGACCTCTAAAAGATGTACAAATTTTTCTTTCGATTAAAGTACACATTTGTATGAATATTTTTTACATTTATAATGGAATTGTGTAGGAAATTTATTCCATAACTAAACCTCTATTCTAGAGAATGTCTCTTGTATTTCCATGTTGACTATTCATCATCTGCTTAAAGGGAGAGAGAGGAAATTGCTAGGGGAAATGTCAGATCATCAATGTCACCTGATGAATCATTGAGATTGCTTTCTCGTTTTCTTCTTCAACTTTGTTTGTGTTTCTTCCTTCGATTTTGCTGTACTGTCATGAAGCTTATTGTTTTCTTCAAAAGAACTTTCCCATTTTTGTTTCTTTAGCCTAAATTATGACCTGAAAACCACATCTAATTAATAATAATAAAAATTTTTGATCCCATTTTGAAAGGTACAACAGAAATTAGGCCTTTGGAATCATAGTTTGTACTTTACTTGGGGTTATTCTTTTTCTAATTGATTTCATTTCCCATTTTCTATAGAATACTTTTCGACGTACCTATTGAATTTCTGGATTGTAGTGTATCCTTGATTGAATCGTTGTTGAGAGCTGATTATATATGATCCTTTGAGTCTATCGAGCTACTGTGAATTATCAGAATGAAATTTATGCTGAAAAATGATTCTACTTGTATCAGAACTGCGATCTTTTGTTCGTTGAAAATTAGTATAGGTTAGAGTGGACTAACGGACGTGTATGATAACCAAGTAGATTTAGAAAATTAGATCATTCCAATATAATAATGTAGTCATGAGTAGAATTGTTTGAACATACAGGTGAAATCAGATTTATGTCATGAACGCATTTAGTAAAACCTTTTGTACTAGAGATCTTAAGTTTTTCTTTGGTACATATTTTGGCTTCTGTACACTCTCTGCTTGTGTTAATAGAGAAATTTCTTTCAAATCTTTTGTACATCAAACACATTTATCGTTGTAATTCGTTTGCTCAAGCATAATCAGAGCCAAAATTGTTATCAATACGAGGATTATTCTATAAAAAAAGAATTTACCAGAGAAAAAAAACTAAGAACTATGGCAACCTCATGTAAAGAAAAAAATCCTTTAATTCTCTTTTTATTCAGATTTGATGAATCCAATGATAAATCAAAATCAGGCAATGTCTTCACCCTTCCATCAGCACCCTCAACAACATCACCAACCGAATATGAAACTGAGTGGAAATAATAACAACATCTATCAACGTGTTGGTCTCCCCTATCCTCAAACAACCTTGATGCCAAAGGCCAATAATGATACTAGCTATGGTTCTGAGAATGCTGGATGGAATAGGGGTCTTCAGTCAAGCCGTTCATATGGTAATTTAGCTATGAATATTGGCGATTCCAATAGCGACGGCAGTAGTGGAGCAGCTAGTTACATTCAACAATCACAAGCCTTCTTAAATAACAGCTCTCCCCTGACAAATCAAAATATTGCCTACAATGATAATAGCAGAAGTAATAATTATCAAAATCCTCAACGTGAGTCACGCTTTCCACTCATACATACATATATTAATTTATTAGCACATCTTGTTCCACCCAGGGACTTTGTGGCTTGCTTGTCACATAATCAAATCTGATTTATCTCTATTCTGATTTCTAGTTAACTATGCCATGATGAATCAAAGTCGTCTGGATCAAAACCGATACTCCCTCAGTAGTTCATCGCATACCAGTATGATGTAAGTTTAGTGAAAACGTTGATGGAAGAAAAATATATCTACATCCAGTGTTAAAATAATTATTGAAAAATTATCTAGAGAGTTGGAGAATATTTTGCCTAGAATGGTTGTTTTACAAAAGGGAAATCGTGGATTTGGATTCGTCATAAGAGGCATGAAAGGTATGTGAAAACTTAGTTCAACAATATCATCTGATAACAAGATAAATATGAAGACTATTTTAATCCTCCAGGTTATACAAATGACTTCTTGCCAACAACAGAAATGCCAGCTTTACAATACTTGGATCAAGTTGAACATGATAGTGTAGCCTATAGGGCTGGCCTCCGACCGGGGGATTTTATTCTTGAAGTCAATGATATTAACGTAGCTTCGGCATCTCATGAGAATGTTGTCGATTTGATACGAAATTGTGGCGAAATGCTAGCCCTTAAGGTAATCACAATTCCAAATGTCGATAATCCATATGGAAACCAGAATAAAATGAAGCCTCCGCCCCCTGGCATGCGTAATCAAACAGCTTCACAGCAACAACAACCACCACAGCCTCATCCTATAAGTTATAACCAAATGAGCAAGTCTAACTACAGTCATCTCAATCAGATTCAAAATCCTATTCCATACCAGACAACCTTTGGGCATAATAATCTAAATTCGGCTAGTAATGAGGGTCAGTTAGCTATGGGACAGAATGTCGTCTATCGTATTAATAATACTAATAATCAAATTATCCCTAATAAATTTAATAATAAGGACCATTTTAAGAGATGAGAAATATACATTGATCATTTAGTCATATAAATATTACTTGATGATCCCAGTGTAGTCAGAGAAATCATGAGTCATTGTCATGCCTTGTGGCATCATTTGAATATCCATGAAGAGATATATACATCATATTGAAATACAAATACATGCAAAAGAATGAATAAATTAGAATTCTATTTAAACCTGACTATTTTACATGTAAAATATGTTGAATAAGAAAGAGAACTGTTAGATAATTATAAGCAATGCATTTCTCCTCTTGGCCTAGAAGAAATTTGTCATCACTTTAAATTACATTTTTCTAGGTTTTGGAGAAAATTATCGTCGATATCACGAGGAAAATAATCGCTTGTCATCCTTCTCCAATCAGAGCCACGACTCTTCCATTCATTTCAACGGACCGTCCGTCAACACACAAGTTGGTTTAATGCGATTCATTTCTAATATATACAAAACTGAAAAAAAAACAATATATTATTTATTTATCTTTAACTGTTGATAGAGTGCAACCAATGAACCTATCATACCAAAAAGTTATGTCAACCAACAAGCAAAATTGACTCAGACACTCGATCGTAGATTGACAAAGCCGAGAGTAACATGCAACTTTGTGAGTTTTACATCCAAAATTTATCATGTCTCTCAATACATAATTTGGTACATTTTCAGTCAAGTGATTTGGCTGCTTCATTAATTCCAGCCTCGTCGGCCCTGACAGGATGTGAATCACCAGCAGCTATGGCATCCTTGCGTGTTCCGATCCCTGCTTCCATGGGCACTCCAAACATTGAACGATATAAACATTTGATCATAAACTCAAACAACAATATTCCTAAGCAAAGATCAAATAGTACTGGTAAAAAGCCGCCATCAAGTGTCGCTACCCACTATCATGATCATTCTGATTTACGTTTCGATCTGATTCCGACACAACCGAATGAAAGAAATCCTAGAAGTAGAATCCAGACTCCTCCTTCGTCAGCTAGGTCCTCTTCGGTTAGTTCAACTTCTACTTCCTCAGATGATGATTTCTCTGATAACATTGAACCACCATTGCCACCTCCTCCTTGTGGACCATCTCAAAGTTGCAGTAATATTTCTCCTCCAAAACCCACTAGCTCAAAAGACTTTAGTGAAAGCTCCAAGTCTCTCAACAAAATCACCCACAAGACCATTCAAGATGATAGATCTGATTTTCATGCCAACCTAAAGCAGGTAAGTCTTCTAATTAAATCATTAGAGTAACATGATAAAACTGATAGGGTACAGTTATATGGGGTTAATTTTCTATTATTTTTTCTTTACAAAAAGGCTTTCAGACATGATCCATCCAAGGTAAATGATAATGATCCATTGTTTAATTACTCTCACTATCTGTTTTCAATATTTTGATTGAAATTTTCCTCGTTCTTCCTCAGTGTTTATGTGATAAAATGATGTTGGTTAGAACTGTATATTTTTGCATGTGTCATGGTAACATGTATCTTGATAAATATGATTGTGATAATGCATGTAAAAAATTATTTACAAATTACTTAATTGAGGAATCATTCCATGTTAGTTCTCTTGTGATCCCAAAAGAATCCTTAGTGACCTCTGAATGAAAAACTATTCATCCTATACCACCCTATTTCAATTTTATTATTCAATGAAAGTGATCAATTTTAACTTTTAAGGCACTTGCAAAGAGAAGGGAGAAAATTGAAAGACAAATGAAAGAACAAGTGGATAATCAAGCAGGTTGCTCAACAAGTCATCAGGTGAATAGTGTTAGTGATCTAGAAGATCTTCAAAATACATCAGAGAGCTCATTCCGCCAGGCAGCGGAAAAGTTTCATGAAAAGGCATTAGCTCGTAATAATAATAATTCAGCACAAAAATGTTCACGCCAAAAGGAGCAATATGAAAATAAAATCATTAAAAATCCTCAAGACATTCCAATAGTAATGAATCCCAATTATATGAGAACAAGATCTGAAGGCATCACATCAGCTTCAGCAAATGTTTAATAAAGACTATTTTAATTAACGATACTACTATATTTGTGAATAACAAATTAAATCAATTACTTCATTTTGTTTTCGAATACAAACAGATTGCTTAGCATACCGTATAATCATAAATAAATTTCATAATTTTTGAATTAAATTTTATCAATCTACTTGTTAGTATTAATATAAATATTAAATCCATAAAGAGATAAATGATAAATGATATGCCTACTATGAAATCAAGTTTTATATCTTGTATGACAAACTAGGTTTCAGAAATTAAATTTCGAATTGAGATTCTCTAAGAACCATTTTCAGTGAGACAATTTCATTGAAATTCAATTTCAGAAATTATTTCTACTGACAATTTTGAAAATTTCAAAATTGAAATTAAATTACTACGAAAGAGGTTACTTAAACAAAAGAATAAGACAGAAACATTTTTTGTTGGTAACAGATGATTTTATGAAATTACAGAATTAATTATTCTTACAATATAAAATATTGAATATAATATTGTCAATATTAATGTTTTTGAAGTATTCCTATGATTAATAATTATGATTATATCTTCAAAATTGTCAGATTCATAGCTGTTATTTTTTTAATTGAAATTCAGAGTATTCATAAATTTGGCTCCTGGTATTCAGGAGTCGTTTTCATTAACCAGACTGCCAACTTTCATTTTGATTTTATCCCAAGTGTTGAGGTAAATCTATATTCTAAAAGTTTATTTAGACAACAAAAACAATAAGAGTCACTGTCAGAAGTGAAAATGCTCCGGTTCTAAAGCCAATTTTGGTTGTTATAAAGCAAGAGAGAAATGTTGTATCATTTCAAGTTCCAAGTAGCCACGATTCAAAATACTACTATCGACAAGTCAGTCGAACTCTTTGCCCTGAAGCTTTTGAATTATCGAAAAGAAATTCTACCAAACAAGTTGTCTTTATCGAACTCTCCAGTTTTGTTCCAGAGAATGAAGCGTCTAATTTCACCATGATGGCTGAGGTCATAGAGGATTTCCAGTTAGGATATCAGCGAAGGAAAGAGATCAATGTTGGTACTAGTGAACCTCAGTATTATTATTTTGAATATCCCAAAGGGATTGATTCAGTTGTTGTCAAATTATCGTCAGACACTGAGCAGTGTCTTATTTTTTCTGTTCAAAAAGCCCAATGTCCTATTGAAGATTCAATAGGGAATGTTATGTTTTCTGGAATATATCAAAGTGTCACAACTCAAGGAGCTATTACAATTACAGTAAGTATAAATGAATCATGAAATTTCTTTGGAAACTTGTCTATAGTAACATTTAATAAATATGAAATTATTTAAAAATAGTCCAGACAAATGCCGGAAAGATTTGTGGTTGTACTGGTCCTCCGGCCCTCTGATTATTATTGCAATGGTATTGAAAATATTATACCCATACCCGGTAAGCTAAAATAACTTTGAGACTTTTTTGATTGTTTATTTAAGTTTCAGATACAAAATTGGAAATATCAGAACTTAGAAGGAAACCAATAAACATTACCATTGATTCAACCCTAGATCGTGAGTTTTAAACTCTATTTTTAATTTGAAAAATACGAAAATCTATTCTTTCCTTGAAAACAGGTGAGAGTTATGTTGTACCGATTGTTGGGGCCTTTATGTTTTATCTGACATTCTATGTTGCTGCTGGAATTATTGCCTATGTTTATCATACTTAGTGAGTTTTGATCCCTCTTTTAATTACAAATTTCATTGTATTTCTCAAAATTATTTCCAGTGATATCAACATCAAATACAATATTGGTGAGTAATTATTTGAACTGATAGATTATAAGTATTAAACTTTGATCCAACTATCCAAAGGTCATGGCATATTATCGATTGATTAATTAACTTTATTTCAAGAAATCTTACCCATTCTGATCGAATTGTAATATAAATATTTGTTTCACTTGATAAAAATGGTATTGATCCGATTTCATTTTTTTATTTAAAAATCATATCACAGAAATTTACTGTCTATTGATTATTGCAACTCATTCTCTTTTCTGTTGTTGGGGAAAATTTATGAGACAGTCTTAATATCCATATTTTTGCGTGTAGTTATTCATTCTATTGAAGATGATAATTTATAAAAAAGAGTAAATGTGTCCTTTAGAATTTTCCCTTTTGAAAAATGGTTTTTCCATAAGTAAGTGATTACTTTCTTTCAATTAATTTTATACACCCCCTTTGAATTGGTCTTTATTTTATTTCTATTTGTCTGATAATTATCATTATTATAAACGATGAAATATCTTTTGGTCATTTGTAACTTATCAAAGGAGGATTTATTTCTCAATTTGGGGTGTACATTTGAATTCTTTGTTCATCTATGAACTATATTTTTCATCATTTTTTGCTTGGATATTGATTTTTTTAATAGATTACTGAAAACTATTGAAATCCATAGAATTTTAAAGGTTTAATTTTTCACCGACCTAATTCTCTTTCAAGCTGCTAATTATTGTAATATAAAATGGATAATTGGTACATTTGTTTATCTGTAGAAAAGTTTGAAGAAGAGGCCAATGACTTTCCAAATGACCCGAATGAAGAAAAATCTGAAAATGTTAACAAATACGGTACCATGTCAGCCTCAAGGCAAAGTTTCAATAACGAGGGTAAGTGAAAAATGGGATAAAATTTACATTATTGATTAATTTCTTTTGATGGAAATGTCTTCCATTTCATTGATCTTGAATTATTCATTTCATTTATAAGATGATTCTCTTTTTGATTATAAATCTCATTTGAATGAGAAATCTAATTTTTTTCTATAGTTCGATTTTGGAGTAAGAGAACCGAAAAATATATTTTGTAATATTTATTATCATAATTAGGATATATTTGAAATTAGGACTGTAGCTTAATTTATTATCTATAGAAAGATTACTTTCACGTGCCTGTTAAAATTAATTGATTCATTCATCCTTCAGGACTGCATAGAAATTTTAGGGAAACTCAAAAGAGTCCATTTCATCTTTCAATTTGATCCATGCAAATCAGAAATTTCTCTACCAAGCTTTCCATTGGAAAATTTCCAAGTTATGGAATTTTGAATAAAAAGGGTATATATCTAATAAACCATTTAAATTTTTATGAAAAACTCAGTCCTCAACAAATTGGTCGTATAAGTTCAACATTTTACTGTTCTCAATAAAAGATTGAATTAGCAGAATTTAATTTAAACCCAGAAAACTTATCAGGAAAAATACGAGGATAAAATAATTTGATAATACTTTTTTGTCATGTTCACATTACTATACTTATGAGCGGTTTCTATTCTTACGGTCTAATAAATAATTTACATTTTTCGGGCCATTTTCAAGGTCATATTGAGCCTATTTTTAGGTATTATAATAATTATTCTTAGTTGTCCATTGATCATTAATCAGACACCTGAGCTGTATATTTACTTATTTCTGGGAATTATTTCTCTCAACAATACATGTATAGTTTTTCTTGTTAATTCTACAAGAAAAAACTTTATTATTGATTTCTCTTGCCTAGCTGAAACAATACTACACTGCAACGTGAGAGTCTCCCTTTTCTCTCTCAGTAATCTCTCATGTATTTGAAATAAATTTTTTTTCAAAACATTTTAACCTTTATTTGTTAGCTTGCGGATTACCTGAGGAAATTAATAGTTTTCCCTTTAGTTCAGTAAAATCTAATAAATTCATCTATGAGGTAGTTGTAATTAATTTAATTATAATTTCTGCAAATTCAAATATCCCTCGTCACATGTTTCTTTTTTCTTGAATCCTATCTGTCTAATCTATCGGAAAGATTTATCTAGGAATTTGTTTAATTCCTTTATTACATTACTATATTTTGGATTGCTAAAAAAGAACCCTGAACAATCAACCCAACGTTCCTTAGTTTAATTCAATCAATTTTTTCTATTTTCTGATCTTAGCTATTCAAAATAATGCTACTGCAGTTCTGATAGGCTAATTTAAATTGCAAATACATAATAATAAAATTGTCCCAATTGCTCAACAGATGATGAACTGCGCCAATCGTTATTATATGATTCAAATGATATTGAAAGTCATAATGATGATTCAAACAATACAAAGAAAAGAAACACTAATCGATTCGATGATCACCAGATAGTCATACAAGGGAGCTATAATACTTCTAGTCTCAATCCAAATATCAGTAACAACAATATAACCTGTTGCAGTAACAACACTAGCAATCGAAATGCTGAAATCGATATAAAAAATGGTAAATTTTTACTATACTACAGTTTTAATTCTTTTTATAAATTATTATATTCATTAGAAAAAAAATTTCATGTTCTGATATGTGTAGATCCCATTTTCCCTAAAATCGTAAATTTTCCCAAAATCGATCGGATTTTTCCAGGGTGGATTCAGAATATATTTAATATTTTTTTGACGTCAAAATCTGACTTTGTAAGATCTTAGCTTGTCAAATAATTCAAAATTCATCATTTCTCGTAGTAAAATTCATTGAAAAATTGTGGCGCAAATTAAAAAATTTAACATCTTCAATTGAAATTATGCATATTTAAATAAAATTGAAAACTCAAGGTTCAATCGAAAATTTTTCTTCTCATATTTCCTAACAAATTGACACATAAACTCGAAAAGTTAAAAATTATGTCTTACCCTAATATATATTCATATTAGTTAAATTTCCAATTGGGTTCTTGAGAATTAAAGTCTTGACGCTCGAGTAATGAATATTCATAATAATATATCTCAAACAGATTATTATAATTATTAAAAATTCATATTTCTATATTTATTTCAAGAAAAGAAGCATCATCGCAAGACAAATTCTTTGACTGAATTCGTCTTCAATTCTGGCATAGGAAGACATGGACCAGTAATGTCCCATGGCCGAATAAAGAAATCAAGACAAGTTTCCGAGAAGCAAAACTATAACAATGCCCATCGTCAAGTTGGTGGACGCAAAGGTCTTTTTAGTTCTTCATCAGAAGAGTTTGAAGACTTTGAGGAAAACTCAAACTGCGTTAGTTTCAAGAATTTAAATTTAACCAACATTTTTATTTTTTTATGCTTTTATAAAATGTAGAAACTCGATTTTTCTAATAATTTAATCGATGTCAGTTCTAATCTTGAAAGTTCTCGGTATAACAACACGCACTATTATTTGAAAACAGCCCTGAGCCAATCAAACGACTCAATGCATCTAGAAGCAAATTTACATCCAGCCTCTGAGAGTAACTTTACGTGTTCCCAAGAAAAGGAACCTCATTGCTATTTGAATGGAAATAATGAAATCTATGATTCAGTGGTCAAATCAACACCGTTCTCTCATGCTTCTTATGAAATTGGCCATCTAGACAGCTCCCATAAAGAATTATTCAACAGAATGAATGCAAGTTTAATGAGAAATTAATTTACTCAAGTCTACTCATCAATTATACGTAGATGTCGTATTTTGAGAATCGGAGAATAGAGAATATTTATCAGCACATGTGAATTTTCATTATTAAAATTTACTGTGAATAAACTTTACCGATTCTCAATTCATGGTTTAAATGAATTGTCAATGGTAACAGTTGATTCATTCATGTTGTTGAGGACAAGTCATGAATTTATTTTAGAATTTGACATGTTATCACTTGGAACACACATCGCCATATCATATTATTTGTGTTATTTTCTCAAATATTTGCCTCATTCATAACTCAAATCTCAAGGGACAGAGAGAAAAAGTAAGACAGCCCCAGAACTAATCTTTTATTTTTCATATCCCTCCCTTTTGTTCCTTTCCATTACTAGATCTAATAGGGAGCACTTCTAGGATAGATATTTACGATAAATAGTTTTTAAGAAATAAAAACTCTAAATTATTATTATCAAGACAACAGAGTTCTTAGTATTCTCTCATAACCAAGATGATTCTTTATCGATATCCTTTATTACTAAAAACCTTTTTTGAAATTACAAGCTCCATGCTAAGAATCTATAAAATGGCTTTATTCAATTTATTGCTTCAATAATTAGCTTCTTACAGAATAAATAAAATGATTCATGAACTTCTTCTATCTTGAATAGTTCTGATAGTTTAGAGAAATGAATTTTTTACATTATTTTTTATTATTCATTTCTTGATTATTAAATTTAAATTCAAATTTCTTCACATTCCAGGGTACCATCTATGTTTCTGATTTATCAAAGAAGCGTTATTCATCACTTAGTCGAAAGTATTTACTCTACTTTTGGTATTTGATAATTATATCGATTTTCTACGGACTTCCGGTTGCTCAATTAGTCATGACTTATCAAGAAGTGAGAATATTTCTGTATTAAAGTTATCTCCATCTGTAATTCTGTGTTTTCTTCCATCCAGGCTATTCATAATACCGGCAATGAGGATTTATGCTATTACAATTTCCAATGTGCTCATCCATTGGGAATATTCATCTCGTTTAACAACATCATCTCAAATATTGGCTACATTATGCTGGGAATATTATTTCTCTGTCTCACATTTAGGAGGTAATCGATTGTCAATTTTGATTTTCATCCTAGCATTACCCGTTCAATTTTGGGATTCCTCTCTTTTGAGCACGAATTTCTGATTAAATTAGTCCTATAATTCTTTCTAGACCTGATCACTCAAGCAGGAGACTAGTTTTATTATGTCAAACACCTGTTTAGTTTAGCTGATCAAAAGTTGAGATCATGTCTAAGGTTATTTAAAATGGAGACATTCGATCATAATTATAATTAACATTTTGAAGAAATATTTTCTTTTCCTCAGGGATATTATCCAACGCCGGAATCATCGGAATAGCAGACATCATCAAAAGGTTGGTTTAGATTCCCCACATCATTTCCAATACCAAAAATTTAATAATAAGACAAATTCTTCTATTCAAGTTACAGACAAATAAAAAAGTAAAAAAAACTCCCTTTTCCCAATCCTCTCTAATTTGTTATGCTTCTTTTTCATCTCCCTCTTAGACTTCTTTATGAATGAATCAGATGAAAATTAAATAAATCTATCGATCAATAGATCATCTTGAATTTCTCGATGATCAAATATTCCGATGATATATTTCAACTTGTAAAAAAATAAATTATCAAGTATTTCATTTATGCTACTAGCTGAAAGCATTTTATTGGTGAATACTCAAAATTTCTTCAAAAGAAATCGATAATTTCAACTCAGATTCTCTTAACACTCTTACCTGTTTCTCTCTCTTAACAGGAAGAGGGCATACCTCAACACTATGGCCTCTATTACGCTATGGGAGCTGCTCTGTTGATGGAGGGGCTCATGTCAGGATGCTATCACATTTGTCCGTCGTTCTCTAATTTTCAATTCGGTAAATCAAAATTTATACTTTAGAATGATTTAAATTTTAATTAAATATTCCCATTCTTCAACAGACACTGCTTACATGTACATTTTGGCATTAATTCTCATGTTGAAAATCTATCAAACTCGCCATCCTGATGTAAACGCATCTGCTCACAGTGCTTACATGGTCATGGCCATGGTGATCCTTCTCGGCTTCACAGGTGTCGTAAGTTTCCCCTTGACTGATGATGATTTTTTTCATTGTTCACCTTCTTTTTAATATTTAATTATTTGTATTTGTAGCGAAAAACATTATTGTTACATTCAAGTTTTATTTCTTCAGTCTTATAGATTTTCTCCAGAAATAGGTATAAAGAAAAATACTTTTCGAAAGATATATTCATCTGGAGAATCATTATCAGAAGTTTATTAAAAATTACTTTTTCGAAATGTAAACTCACATATCTGTTTCATTTTGTTACTTTTCTGTAATTTTTAAAATCTTAATTGAATAATTGTAATAATTCTGTTACAATTGAATTTTTTTCTTTCAGGTTTATGGAGGAGAAACTTTTTGGATTATTTTTACAATCGTTTTTCTTTTGATGAGTATTTGCTTGACAGCAGAAATCTACTATATGGGACAATGGAATTTTGGTAATTTCCTCTCAGGAAAAAATCTAATTAAATTCATAACTTTGTTGACACTTGAGAAGTCGATTTCAATATGAAATTACATTCTTGAGATCTTTAATTAATCAACTAAAATAGATCAACATAATTGTTTTCCTTTAGATATTTGTTTACCACGACGTTTGTATCATCTAATTCGGACTGATGGACTAAGCTGTTTTCGTCCAATGTATCGGGAAAGAATGCTACTCCTACTCGTAGTCAATTGTGTCAATTGTGGTCTGTGAGTAGTGGTCATTTTTAAATAAAACTCATCAATGATGAATGAGTCATCATGACTTTGATTAGTAATATTCCACTAATTTTCTAGAGCTTCATATGGAAATTTTGCCAGACCGAAGGATTTCTCCTCCTATCTCCTCTCTCTTTTTCTGATCAACCTTCTCATGTATTTTGCGTTTTATATTGTCATGAAGGTAAGTCTGATTAAATTTCCCTGACACATTCCTCCATGTATAACTGTAACTGAGAGTAATTTCAGCAATCTTGATATTTCATTCCATTTCTCATTGCAGCTAAGACATAATGAGAAGATTTTATTTCTCCCCTTGATCTATCTAATTGTTGCCAGTATATCCTGGGGATTTTCGTTGTATTTTTTCATCAATATGACAACATCATGGCAGGTGTCCCCGGCACAATCTAGAGCTTATAATAAAGCTTGTATTCTTTTTGACTTTTATGATACTCACGACGTTTGGCATTTCCTCTCCTCCATGTCAATGTTCTTTTCCTTCATGGTTAGTTTCCTTTTAAAAATATTATTATTGTTACTTGAAAGTAACTCGACATAATTATTGTTTTTTTTCTTTTAAAATTCAAGGGACTGATGAATCTTGATGATGACATTATCAACATACCAAGAAGTGAAATATACGTATTTTAGCCAAGTATCAACAATAAGGAAATTACAATTATCATCATCATACACAAATAAATAAGATAAACACAATTATGCCTGATATTCTATTTATTTTCATTGAACAATACAAAATCCTTTTTTTCCATCATTGCAATTCAACTCATTCGAGAAGCCAGCATCCAAAATATTTTATTACAGTATTAGCAATGCTAATTTAGCATTAAGAAAGGAAACACTTGAATTAAATAAAACTGCTAACGTTTTTAATTGCTGATACTTTTTGAAAAAAATAAATATTTTTTTAATGAAAATCATTCTTCCTTACTTCAACTAACAACCTAGTCGGAAATTCCAAAATCAAAAAAATATTTTCTTCTTTACTCGTCTTTTCGATAGAGTTGATTCTGATTTAGGTTATAGAAAATAATTGGAGTTAATTTCAAAAGCAAAAATATTATTTCCTATTGATTTTTCAATGAGATCTTTGCCAATTATTATAGCCAGCACCCTCAGAAATAATAATTCTCATAATTGATGGTTATACTTACAAATAAACTCATTGGATTTTAGTAGTAGACTCCTACTAAGTTTTAATTTTGCATTTTCCCATCTCAAAGTTATAATAATTGCTTAAAATTACTGGGTTGGAAATCGAAGTTTTTGTGCTCAATCATGCGCAAGGCATGAGTATATATTCACGCAAGTGAAAGCATTCTATTTTTAACATCCCAATAAGCTTCATAGAGATCAGTGTAATGAACAAGCTTGACTACTTTTTTCGAAAATAATATTTAAACGAATTAGATTTTTGAAAATGTTTAATTAATGCCCATGTTGTTTCCAATGGCTACTTGTCCTATTTTTAATGAAAAAGCACTTTTATTTTCAAAATCCTTAGTCAATTCAAAAGAAAAGTTATAAATCAGAGTTTCACATCAATATTAGAAATGTATGGAATTTTAGAAGTTTTTTTGAAAATTCAATGCTATTCCTGATCAGATTTTGGTGCAGAATCCAATACTTTTAGGGCTTACAAAAATACCATAAATTTTATTCTCTATAATCAATGATTCGATACCATATTATATTTGAAAATTGAAAAAAAATCCATTTTGATATGATTTCCGGTGACAGATAAATTCATTTCTTTTTGGCTGACACTATTACTGACCGAAAGAGAGACATCACAAAATCAGGACTATATTATTCAGTTGTCAATGAGCACATGAACAACTTCAGTTAGCAAATGAAAAGAAAGATTTCATATCATCATTACTGACAGTTGTGCAAATCAAAGTTTTATATGATAATTCCTCGGAGACAAAAATCTCTCGTACGTATTTTCAGGATAATATAAAAATGAGATGAAATTGTTACTTCTCATCGGAAAAAGAACATCTCTCAATAATGACAAAGATTAGCGTTGAAGACTTGAAGAAGAAGCTTGCATCAGTTCCAAAGCCTCTTTTGATCGATCTAAGAGATAAGAAATCCTTCGATAGTGGTGCCATCGAATGGTCTATAAATGTTCCTTGTATGCTTTTACTAATGATTCATCTCTTATTTTTTAGTAAGCGAAGTCCAGAAAGCATTCCTCTCAACAAACTTGGTATTTCAATCAAACTACAATGTTGGAAAGCCTGAAAAGCCAACTGAAAACTTGATCCTCTACTGCTCTGATGGTAAGGACAGTGAAAACGCTCTGGAAATCATTAAAGAAATTGGTTATGTAAAGTAAGAAGATGAACTTGTCAATAACTTCAACTTTTAGTGCTAAAATTCTCGATGGGGGCTACGCCAAATGGGATGAATCAAAATAAACGTCATGGAAAATTTCTACTACAACGCTTCTAGCTATGAATAAATAATCCTTATTACAGATTACTAAAAAGATATCTTTTAAACTTTACTTAACCCTTAGAGTGCCAGAGAATTTATTTTTCCACGACTCACATTCAATCTCTATCATTTTGATTGATGAATACAATTATTATGGATCTACTCTGGTTAGATTCTACAGTCGTTTTAACGCAATTATTTTTAGTTCAGGAGTTGTCGATAAAAATTTGACTCAATATTTGATCCAGAAGTCGGCTATCTTTGAAGCTTGAGCTGATAGAGTTCAGGCAGTTGCATAATTGCTCTTACTTTTCATCTATGACCCTGGGATTTTCAAAAATAATTTTAATTTTTTGAAAAAATCAACTTCCTTTGAATTATTAGATTTCCTATAGAATGGGTGGACCAGTAGCAAGGTTTTTTAGATAAAATTGAAGAGAGTTCAGATTAAATGCGACTCATCCAATGAAGAAGGTACTTGACTTTCTCAGTATCAAAACGTCTGTAAGAAGCTTTGGCAAAAGGTTGATTATATTCTAATTAAATCTAATTTTAATACTATTTATTCAGATTCCATCCGATCAAAACAATTCTCAGAGTGTATGAAAGGTCGAAAATTTTTCATACTTGTCTAAAATTTATTTGACTATCCCATAAAAAGATGTTGCTAACGTAATAAGTCATCATTGATGAGAAATCACATTTATGTCGTTGAGTGAATAATTGAGATGAAGATTAGAAAATCAATACTCTTCAGTTGGATGGTAACTCTTAGTGCAAGCTCCTTTGCTTAGAAACTTATATTTATAGTAGCAATATATTTCTTATGTCGTATCAGCTTATTTTCATACAAAAATTTAATAAAAATAATAAAGAATCAATCAAGTTTAACCTTTATGTTTCAACAATATTTGTGAAGAAAAAAACTAATGTAAAATTAATCTAATTTGAAATAGAGATTGGCTAGATTGTGATTTTGGACCCTTAAGAAAGTTTATAATGAGTTGGAATTAACTAGGTTGTTACTTTCAGATTTTTACAGATTAAGATTCCTTCAAATTCAAAATAAATTTATTATTATATCACGGAAATACTCAAAATTTAACACGTTTATTTTGCTATCCAGCTGTCATATCCTCCCTTTATTGAAATTGGTCTGAAGAAAATAATCGAAAAAATGAACTTACTTCCAACCCAACTCTACGAGAATATCTCTAGCCTTAGAACTCCGGACACCACCCTTGCACATTGTGAATAAATGGTCACAATCTTTTGGGGGACGTTCAAAGCCAAATTTTGTCTTGAAACATTCTTCGTCTAAAAGAAAAGCATCTTTGATTTTTGATAATTCAATATGCTTTGAGCCTTCTATAGTTCCTAATTCTACTTCATCGTCTCGACGAACATCAATGACAATGACTGGCTTATTTGCTGCGAAACGTTCTTTCAATTCCCTTTTTTCAATTTCAGCCATGATGATTTTTGTAAGGCTTACATAAAAACAAAACATTTTATTTTCTCATTGAGCCAATCAGAGAAAAGATCACACAGTAACCAATGAAATTGATTTATTTATTTTGAATAAGATGCTTGAATGCATACGATGCATTCTCCAAACGAGTAAAAAGGTCTTATTTAAGAGAGAACACAATAGCTGCTTGCGTTCCAATCCATGAAGCCTCCTTTTATAGAAATAGGTCTAAAAGAGTTATGGGAAAATTGATCTTACTTCCACCCCAAATCCAAAAGTTCATCTCTTGCCTTTGCACTCCGAATTCCACTTCTACAAAGCGTATAGAATTCAGAATTCTTTTTCGGTCGATCGAATCCATAGTTTCTCTTGAATTCTTCTTCAGTCAATGTATTGAAAGCTTCTCTTAGATTTGTTAGTTCGATATGTTTAGCTCCGTCAATTGTGCCTCGCTGAAACTCGGAAAGTGTCCGGACATCAATTATTGTAAAGGGCTGTCCAGATGAGATAATACTTTGTAATTCCACTTTGGATATTTCACCCATGAATGTGAAAAGTTGGTGAAACTCTGCTCCCTATAGTTAAGTGATCAACGAATCAGAACTAGGATAAAGATATACCCAATAGACTGAAGAAAATCGATAATCTACACGAATGTATCACATGACAAGTGAGGCTTGTAATGCTTTGTAACATATAAATCATATCAAATCCTATCATAATTGAATTTATTATATATTTTTCTTTTGAAATGAGGTTAAATTCAGTTTATAAGACCTAGATAAATCCAGGGCTAGAGTATTCTTGAACTTCATCTTCAATTGATTCCAATATCATATAATTACTTGAGAGTAGATATACAAATTTAATTTTAAAATGTGTTTAAAGATTCCCTGTAACATAAATTTAGTTTTCCTATTGCTCCAGAATTGAAATTAAAAAATGTTCTCAGATATTTTATTAACGATATCTGATTACGAAGGCTCAAAAAAAATTTTCAATGACTATTTTAAAAAAAAATGTCTATATAATTCAACTTATTTTTATTCGTTGAAGCGTTGCACAATGCGCGTTTCATATATCTAAGGTGATAAGCTCTTTTTTGCGTCATGTAAAAAAGTGCCTAGATAAAATTTTCAGTAGTTTAGTCATATGTATATTTCCAACACTGTAGATCGGGTCTTCGTCAGCTTGAGATGTGAAAGTTTATCAAATCGAGTTTAATTTCCAAATTGTGAATGATAAATGTTGAAAAATCAATATTACGTACTACGTTGATGTAAAAAGATTTTATGGGAAATTTGAAATCTTCCTCAATAAAATCTGTACTTCCTTTGCTGCCTAGCTAATTTCTATTCAAATTGATAAAGAGCGTATTTCTCCCAACTAATAATTACAATTAGATGGATTTAAATCATCCTAATGCACAAGAACGAAGAATTCTTTTTTTCATTTTGCATGAAAATAAGAGGGAAATTTCCCATTGGCTACCCCACCAGATTGGTTAATGGATAGAATAGAAAAAAAGAGGATGATTTAAGGATATTCTCAGACTTGAATGATGCTAATCTTGAACAGATCCGGATGTACACGCAGTATTGTAATCCCGTTGGATTTCCACAATGACCTAAATGACAATTTTCAATTCTATCTTGATAATGCCAGCAAACCTGATGACTTTGTACAAATAATATACATAATCGAGCCAAGATTATCTAATCTAACCATTGGTGTGTCAGCTGAGGCAATATCGAATCTTGTATTTCATCAATACGAGAATGAATATCTTATTGCTAGACAGACTGGCTCGAAACTTTTGGCCGAATTGAAAGATAGAAACATTCGTGGGGATTTTCAAATACACTTTGGCTCGAAACCGGGACCATATATCTGTGAAATTGTGAAGGAGTTAAACTTTGAAATAATCTTCCTCAGCGTCAAGAGATCCTCCAATAAATGGAACAAGAATTTCTCTCCATACCAGGAATACATCATCCATCATGCTGGGATCCCAATAACAATTATCTCTTCTTGATAGCAATATTTATTTGTATATGAATAAAAAAGTTATTTTTCTAACACAATCATCTCAGATTTGGAGAATTTCCGAAAAATCAATAGGGAAAAATTTCCCTCAAGCGACTGTATTCTCGATTGCAATATTCATTTAAAGGAAAATATATATATACTGAAATCTTCTTCTTTTATGCTTTTTAAATAATGCAATTCATATCTTTTAATTAATTTTTTTTCCAATACATAGTTCAGAATAAAGGATTTTGGATTATTTTCTATTTTTGTTTTCTCAGTATTTCCTCTCGTATTAAGACTTGTCTCAAGCAAATTTATCGATTATTCCAAAAGAAAATAGAAAGGCTTTCTTTCTACATGAACAGATTGTTTTGCCTACTTGTAGATATTCTTTAAGTACCTCTGTGATTTAGCACAAAAACACAATAGGTTGTCATATGCCAAGGCTATTTATAAAGTTGTTATACAATCTTAAAACCGTAGATATGATTTCCATATGAATCTCCAAGAGTTTAGCCTTATTTTAATGTCATACTGGAGAGAAAAGATTGAAATTTTTGCCTCTAAGAAGAAATCCTTTACCTTGTAATCATAAATTTCCTTCTGTTATCCTGTTCAAAATCAAAATTAATCTATTTCTCCTTACAGTAACATCAGAGTGGAAGATATCATTCCAATTGAAGAAAGTGTTATTTCATGTAGGAGTATTCCTATCTTGACGTGAGAGCTTTTCCCCTGTATGAAATAAATTTTCTAGTTTATTTCAAGTGATGATTGAAAAAACAAAATATTTTATTATCTCCCAATTTTTCATCTAAAATCAATACTTTTTTGCTTGATTACAGCGTAGTAGTTACCATCCTTTTTTATAAAAGTAACTTTTCAAAAATTGAGGGGCAATTTATTTCTTACAAATTGTGATTGAAAACTAATGCTTTAGATGGTAAAAATTAGAGTTTATTCTGCCGTTTCATCATGAAACTTTCATGACAGTTGATAATCTCACTCGTTCTCATCGAGATCAAAATCCAAGCAAGCAAATTATAACAATAATTATTGGAATTCTCCCCATTACATTTATTAGAAGATCCCCAGAATATAAGGTTGATTTAAAAAGCATGTTCATAGACCAAATTACTTAAATTATACTAAGAATATTTAAAATAAGTCTTGTCGCAAATATTAATATGATTGAAATGTAGTCATAATTTTCATTGTGGTTCATAGTAAATCACGTATTATAATCCCTCATGATCGATACGTTGCATGTGTGGGAGAATAACCATTGTTTCCCCCCAACAAAAGAAATATTCTAAATCAACCAGAATTGAGCCCGCATCTCAACTTAAATAGAAATTATGGTGATATAAAAATATTAACAAATTTTTATAAGGGGTGCTGAGAGAAATACAAAATCTGAGCAATTTTTCCTAGACAATTGCAGCTTATTAAAAAATGAAGTTGAAATATTCAATTTTGGTAAGAGATCACAAATTTAAAATATCTCAAAATCTTATTCAATTAATTATATTTTTACAGAATCTTTCAATATTTTTATTATTCATATATAATACCGTGTCAGTCAGTTGTCCCAGAGCAAAAGTACATCGGTAAGTATCTTGTAATTTTATTCCTCTATGCTACTACTCTGCAAATGTACACAGATTCCATAAAATCTAGATGAAATTCTCAAAGCTCAGATGTCCATCTCATTAAGCTTCATCATTGAAAAGGAGAAAAGAATATAAAATTAATGTATTCCTATGGAAATTGGTACTACACTATAAGGAATAATTGAAAAATAGGAATAAGAAAGTTACCAAAAATAAATATATCATTTCCCATTGTCAAGAGAAGTTTAACTTTTTCGTGATTAAGTAAACTTTATGAAATTTTCCCTCTTTCAACAACATAAATAGAATTTCTGGAGTATATTCGAAGCTATGTGAATCTCACTCATTATACATTATTTGTTTTAATTAAAAAATCTTTGTATTTCCTATATTTCCAAAGAACCGAATGTAACAAAGGACAACTGATTGAAACAACAACATATTTTGCCCAGAATGCAGAGGGAGTTTGTGTTGAAAAGACTCAAACGCTATATAAACCATGTTCCTTATTACCAGGGGAACATTTTTGTCGATGTTCAGTAGTCGGTGATCCACATTATCGTACATTTAATGGGGATTTAATTCATTATTTTGGCAACTGTACATATTCACTCGCAGAATCTCTGAATGAAAATAACAATTGTTCATTCAAAGTCCGAGGGAAAAATGAACATCGTAATGGTAACCTTAATGTTACCTATCTCAGATACATGACAGTTGAAATGCATGGGAAAAAGGTGACACTCCATCAGTTCAAGCGTGTCTTTGTGAGTTTATTTCGATGCTTGAAGTACCTACTTTTAAATAGAAAATAGCTTCTTTTACATGATGTAATTTAAAGTCTTTTACTCTGAACTGAATTCAGACTTTTATTCTTAGATTGATGGCATTATTGCAAATTTACCAGTAGAAGTTGAAGGTGATGTCCAGATTTTCCTTTCTGGTAACATGGTTCAGTTGGTCTCACAAAAGTGTGGTGTCCAAGTGAGCTTTGATGGGGAGTCTAATGGTTATATCATGATCAGCAAAGAATATGCCGGTAAAATGAAAGGCATGTGTGGCGATTGTGTAAAGGGTCACTCAGATTTCACGTAATTATTATAAATCTATTCTCATATTTTCATCTATTAGGTTATTTTAACCAAAACTTGTTCTTTAATAAGATTTTGGAACTATAATTTGATAAAAAAGTTCTCAAAATTTAATCAGATTAAAATTTTTTTTAAATTAGTACAAAAGATGGTGTCGATGTTAGTTCAGATCCCAACAAAATGAATTTAGTCGGCAACAGTTACATTGTAGAATCTGTTGGTCATGGTGCTTTCGCCTGCACACCCCCACCAGATCTTCCAAAGTCTTTCTGTACACCTTATCAGTTGGAAAAATTAGTCAAGCCGAAAAATCAGTGTGGTGCTTTACTTGATAAGAGTGGTATGTTTTGAAGAAAAAAAATTTTAATTTTTGATGAAAACATTCGAATTTAGGTCCATTCGCAAAGTGCATAGACAAGGTTAAAGCTCAACAACTATTTGATTCTTGTGAGATTGATATTTGCGCCAATGCTAATAATGTTAAAGATATGCAAAAAGCTCGTTGTGAAATATTCCAGGTGAGTTGCTTATGAGAGATCCATATCGAAAGTTTACAATTTTTATCTTAGGCAATGGAAGAATCATGTGCTATGCATGATGTGACAGGATTAAATTGGAGAGCTGAACTTAAATGTCCTCTTGCCTGTGGCACAAACAAAGTTTACCAGGCTAATATGAATCCGTGTCCAAAAACTTGTGAGAATCACTTTTTTGGAACACGCAAGCAGTGTTATGATCTGCCAAATCGGGAAGGATGTGAGTGTAAACCTGGTTACCTTCTCGACGGTATGTTATGCGTGAAGCCAAGCCAATGTGCTTGCTTAGAAGGTTGTCGAGACACAGCAGATAAATCAGATTGTGATAAGTGGGTCGCTGAAGGTAAATGTAAAAAGTTTCCTCGTCTTATGCAGCATGTCTGTCGGGCTTCTTGTAAATTCTGTAAAAAAGAAGGTAAATTCGAAAATCACTGTAAAATTTCATTAATAACCAAAACTTTTCTTACTAGTGAGAGATCTTTGTGTGGATCGAATTAGTACCGAAAGGTGTGAGCAATACCGACATGAAGGCAAGTGTAAAGATAAATTCTACAAGATGGCTTGCGGCCTTACTTGCCACCCTTTCACTTGTCGTGAGTTCACATAAGCAAAATTCTACTAAATATGAGTTATATATATATATTTTTTAAATTTAGCTTGCAAGCAGCCATCTCTCACAGAATCCCCTTGTGACAAAGTTCACATGGTCAAGAAGGTCACACAGACTCTATGGCGTCGAAAGCATGGTCAGTGTGTTCCAGATACTGAATCTGCTGTACTTCCATGTGGCAGTAAGTTTAGAAAATATAATAAAGTATTTTAAGTCAAATGACATGGTGAATTTTTCCAGGATGCGGTGGAAAGGTTTCAGTCAAAATGGATGAATGTGATGTATGTCATGGAACACAAAAGAGGATTGAGAAATGGACAAAGCGAGAAGGCAATCTCTGCATGCAGGAACACAGAGAGTCTATGGCCATTTGCCAAAAATGTCAACAAGATAAGAAAGAATTTCGTCGTTGTATAAACAATGATCAAGAAGAAATCACAATTATCTGGTATGATGCAATTCATTGTAAGGAATGCAAGAAGAGGACCAAGAAGGTTAGAAATCCTATCATCTGTAAGAAGCAAGAGTACCGTGATAAATGTCAGAAAGACCATTGCTACGTACGAGTCTCAAAGATTTCTCATAGAATTGAAAACTGTCAATGTAAAAGGCTTGTGGAACAGCACTTTGAGAAATGCTGTAAGCTAAATAATTCAATTATACATTTATTGATGATAACTCTATTTGGCTAGGCTGCTCAAAGAAACAGGAAGTTCACAAGAAATGCGAGAATGGTTGTGAAGTTACAGTTACAATTACATACAACTACACTCCAGGGAAATGCTTGAGTAAAACAAAGGTTTCAAGAAACTGCAAGAGTGAGCTTCCAGTTGAAAGATTAAATTTAGTGATTTTATCTCCCTATTTCCAGCTCTTCCAAGTCCTGAAAAGAAGGAGGGCAAATGTGATCCTAGTACCAGACATGCTATTGATACGATTAAGAACTACTATTTTGCAGGATGTGAAGTGAAATCTGTGGAAACTCATGAAGCAAGAGTCTGTGGTAAGATCATCTAAAATTTTACAAAATGCCTCATTAAAATTTCATATTTCTTCTATTAGAATGCGACAAGCCTTTTGTCCATGTAAAATGTGCAAAATCAGTAAATGAGCTCATAGAAACCACTCATGGATACGCTCTGGTCAAAAATAAGGAAGGTATCCTTGTTTGTGACAAAATGATTGAAAAGATCAATCGTAAACAGGTTGTCTGCCAGAAAGATATCAAAAAGGAAATGGGTATCTGTGATCTAGAAACGTGTCAGGCTGACTTGACTTTGACCATTTATCACCCAATCAACTGCAAGTGTCAACCCGAAGAAAGAACAATCAAAGTTGACTGCTGTAAGTTCAGGCTTTATTTATATGCTACCAGTTGAATAAGAAAACTCGATTATTAATCAGTAACTTTAAAGTTTTTTCTTCCAATTGAATTCAGTTAAAAATTCATTTTCTATAAAAAACAATCCTAGTACGTCAATTAAGGAATTTGAATTCAATCCTTTTGATAGCTGTATTAAAATTGATCAAGGTTACAAATAAGAAGACTAATGGTCTTTTATTTGAGACATAATTGGCATAAAATCAAATGCATTAATGGACTCGAAAATTTTTTATTTACCATCAATCAAATCGTAGAATTGAAAAGTATTCTAAATCATATCCTTCTATCAATAATCTACATCCGCTAAGATCTTGTACAATTGAGTTAAAAATTCAATTTATAACTAG
This sequence comes from Gyrodactylus bullatarudis, assembly GCA_012064415.1. Lineage (NCBI taxonomy): Eukaryota > Metazoa > Platyhelminthes > Monogenea > Gyrodactylidea > Gyrodactylidae > Gyrodactylus > Gyrodactylus bullatarudis. The sequence goes on from SSNU01000243.1 coordinate 132,404, forward strand.
GTTGTAAAAATGAAAAGAGTGAGCCAAAATGTGTTGATAACAAGCTGTTGAGTAAGCTTGTTACGAAGAAGCTTGTCGGTGGATCCTGCGAAAAGGAGCATGTTATTTTGGAGGTGAAAAATCCTCAGTGTCCAGTAGAGAAGATTGAACAAGGTGAATGCAATAAGGCGACAGGAAATTATGTTGAAACAAAGACATTCTACAACATCAAGGATTGTACCTGTCACAAAAACGTTGAGACAAGACTTATCGTCAGTTGAATAAAGAAGTTATCATCATTTTTCAATTATTCTTGTAAATTATAAATTTAGCCATGCGAAGAGAAATGTCCACTGCCTTCATCTAATCCAGGCAAATGTGATCCAACTAGTTGTACACAGGATGTTGAGAAAATAACACACAAATTCAATGGCGTTAAATGTGTGAAAGAAATTCAAAGTTTCAAACAGCCATGTTGTGAGCCGAAAGAGACATCTTCCAAATACTGTGACGTAAAGACTGGTAAAATGGTGGAGAAAAAGACCAAGTTTGTCCTTTCGAAGGAAATTGGTGAGCCTAAACTGGATGAGAAAATCACGCTGATCCAAAATCCAAATGAGTGCAAAGTAAATTTTTAGTTTCTTTTTAATATATCATAACTACTCTAAAGTGGCATCGTATTTTCCTATTATTAAAACATTGTTTGATACAAAAAAATTATTCTGAAAATGACCAAATTGTGTAAATTGTTTGTTATAAATTTTAGAACGCAACAAGTAAGAGACTTGGATGTGGTGCTGAAAGGCCAAATAAAGAGAAGGTTATTCATTTCGTCTCAATTCCAAATTCAAAAACATGTAAATGCGAACAAAAAAAGTCCATCATCGAATGGGAAGTTTGCAAGTGCCCTGAAAGTAAGGATATCCAGAAGAAATGCTACAATGATAAGTATCTCGATACCAAATCAATCAGCTATGCTCTAACTAATGGCACCTGTCAGAAGACAGTTGATGTTCGTTTACAATAGACTTATAATCAAGGATTGAGCTTATCACTTATCATTTAGGTCAAAAGAGAGTTGGTTAAATGTCCTGATCCAGTTATTCATACGACAGCATGTCAGTCATGCAAAGCAACAACGCAAAGAATTTATTACCAGCCAGAGGATTGCAAGTGTGTTAAAAAGGTTGAAACCGTTGGACAAAATATTGACTGTTGTTGTAAACCTCCAAAAACTGAAAAGAAATGCCTGAAAAAGAAATTCTGCGCAAGAATAACTCATGTTGAAGAGAGGTTGAACACAAAATGCATCAGAAAAGTCTACATGAACGTCAGAAAGGCAGGTGAGTCCTTAGAATACCTATTCAATTTTTTATTCTTATAACAAATTAATTATTTAAGTTTGTGACCAAAAGAAAAAGGTTCAACATACACAATGTAAGAGCTGTGTTCAAGATGAAATCACCACCTTCTACGGCATCAAGGATTGTGAATGTGTCAAGTTGAATGAGATGAAAAAGGAAGTGAATTGCTGCTGTCCTAGAATTAATCACAAAGTCAAATGTGTGAACGGTAAAAAGGTTGATGTCGAACAAACTCATGAACTGATTAAAGGGAAATGTTATCCTAAAATAAAGACATTTGTTCAAGGAACCCGTGAGCTGAGATGACTATTCAAAATGTGTTTGATAAATAATGAAATTCTATTTTTTCTAGAATGCCCAAAAGACTCATACATCAGAGGTCAATGTGACTGGAAAACCATGACTCAGACTCTTAGACGTATCTTTTTTGTACATGATGAAAATTCATGCAGATGTGTCCAGAAAGAGGTGAGGACAAAAATTGCCTGCCAATGTGATCTACCAATGGTTATAAGAAAAGATAAAAACGAATCAACAAAATCACTAGTTATTTTGCGCGTTTTCTCAAATCACACCGAGTTAAGTCCAAGTGATATAACTCCAAAAAAATTAGGATTAACAAAGGCAAATATCTCCAAGACCACAGAATCTCCGATAGATGTTAATAGAATCACATTAAAACTAGGATCTGTGGCAGCAAAAGTGGGAGAACCTACCACTCCAGGACCAGGTTCAAAGACAACAGGAACCACTATGTCAGAGCTAGTTCTATTACAGAAGAGAATATTTAAAGGAAAACTGAATCCACAAGAGCGAGAAGCATTAGATATTCCAGAACCGAAGGAATTACCACTTTTGCTAACAGAAAAAGAAAAGAAAATCTTGAACATAACAGATTTAGATGAAGAGCCAGAAACTTTAACCAAGAAACAGTTGATTCTAATCGGTAAAAAAACCATTGATGAAATTCCAAGAAAGTTAACTGAACGTCAACAGTTGATTTTGGAAGAGCTAAAGAAAAATCCTGAAATATTTGGTAAGCTGACAAAGGAACAAAAAGATGCTCTAGAACTAAACTCTAATGAGGAATTACCCTTCAAACTAACACATGAACAGAAAAAAGCTATCGGTGTCAAAATAACAGAAGAGGTTAGCAAATTAACACCAGACCAATTGAAGAAACTGAATGCAACTGATGAGAATAAAATTCCAAGAAAGGTTACTCAACAACAGCTGGAGATTTTGGAAGAATTAAAGAATCACACCTATAAGAAACCAAAAATCATCAGACTTACTGATGATGTTAAAAAGACTTTAGGCTTAACGCCAAATGAAAAACTGCCTATTGCTCTGACACCTGATCAAAAGACCAAGTTGGCAATCAAAATATCAGATGAAAATCCTAAAGAGCTATCTGAGTACCAAAGGAATGTATTGAAATTGAGTCCAACTGATGAGCTTCCACTTCAACTAACACCTGTGCAGCGTGAAAAACTTGGTATGGAACCAGAGGATAAACTCTTGCCAAAGGAAGAGCTACCAACCAAGAAAGGATCATCCGGTTTCACAGTCATCACATCAACAGTCCAACCTGATGATGCTGAAATTGAAAGAGAACGAATAGCTGAGTTGAAAAAACAAGAGCTTATTGATCGTAAGTTGATTAAAATCCGAGTACTTTAAAATTCGCGTAAATTTAAAAAAAGATCCTATTATTCTTCTATTTCAATTTAGAAGTTAGACGGAAAAATTACACTATATCTCCTACACCAATGTCCTTGAATTTCACAACATTCGCCCCTATACCCAAGGAGCTGGTTGAGTTGAGAAAGCATTGCAATCATGAACATGATGAGCCGATACGGGAAGAAGATAAAGAATGCTCAAAGGATGTTGTTACAAAGAAGAAATGTCTACATGATGGGAAAACTCTAGAGGTTGTTGAAATCTATCAACATCTGAGAGAGATTACTGTTGATGGAATTGTCGTCAAAAAGTGTCTACCAAAGATTGTCAAAAAACTGATCCCAACAGAGAAAGATAAAAGTTTGTCTTGCTATTAATTTTACTTTTATGGTGATATAACAAGTACTATAGTATATTTTATTAGTCTTTATCACAAGATATAAGATATCACAGAATTAGTGTATTTTTTTCTAAATTATTTCAAGGTTGCGGTGTTCTCCCAAGAAAACACTGGACGGGATGCAATGAAAACAAGCGTTGTCTGTATGAAATATACCCAGAAGTTAAAAATTGCTCGTGCACCAAAGCTATGAAAGTAATAAAATGCATTGGCTGTATGTGTGCTGAGCTTGGAACAACCGAGAGAAAATGTGAAGGCAGTTTTACCAATATTATTAGCAAGCAATATCGCTCATCAGAAGACAAATGTGCTATATTCCAAACAGTGAAGAAGGAACCAGTTGAATGTGCTGAGCCAGTCAAGCTGATTGGAACTTGTGATATAAAAAAGGATAACGCAGTTCTAAGAGAAGTCCTGAATTCAAAATCAGCCATTGTCAATTGTAAGTGTGTTGAGAAGCCAGAGAAAACTTTGGAATTTTGTCATTGCAAAGATACCAAATACTTTTACAAGTGTGATAAAAAATCAAACAACAGAATTCACACAAAAGTAACCTACATAAGAAACGGTAACAAGTGTGAACCTAAAACTAATGAGACCATTAATAATCCTGATTGTGCTCCAAGAAAGTTTATTGAAGAGGGCAAATGTCACCTCTCAACATGTATGAAGCCAATTATCCTCCGGGAAAGTGTCCTAGAAGATTGCATGTGCAAACTCAAAGAGACGAAGAAACATGTCCCTTGTTGTTGTGAGAAGGACACTGTTGCAGTTGTGGGCATAAAACCAGAATTTAAAGAGAGAAAATTCTGCCATGAAGATTCTATCGTTACGATGATGCAAAGCATTAAACTGCGCACTAGGAACTCAAAAGTGTTCCCACTACCGGAATCTCCTAAAGAAACATACTGCTCTAAAGAGACAGTGGTCTCGTCAAAGAAGATGACATGCCCGAGTCCAAAGATTGCTCATGAATGTGACGAAAAACTCAATTTACTTACGGTGAAAGAGATCAAGTACTTTGATATAAACTGTGAATGCAAGGCAAAAGTTAATGTTACTCAACATGTTGGCTGCGCTGAGCCAGCCAAACCAGGTGTTGTTTGTCCAAAGTCTAATGTCACCATGACTCCATGTATTAATGGAAATAATTTTAAAGTTTACAAAATCAATGTTCTTCTCAATGGAGAATGCCATCAGATTGTGAAAGAAGTTCCACTCAAATGTCAGTGTAATAAGGAAAAGGTTGAAGAGAAATGCATAGACGGAAAGCATATCATTGAGATTACTACAGAAACTCTCAACAAGGATTCTGTATGCCAAGCGAGTGTACACAGAAAAATTGCAAATATGGGTTGTACCAAAGCTGAGAGTAATGAGTATCGAGTACACAGTCGAAGTGACTGTGACGATAAAGGCAAGATGAAAGTTGAATACATCAAGAATGTTTGGGATAGGAAGACATGCAAATGTACCACAAAGAAGAAGATTGAAAATCTAAATTGTCGTTGTAAACCTTGTGAAGTTGTGAATAAGAAATGTTTACCTGACAACAAGGAAGAGGTCACCTATAAATGTGAAAAAGTCAAAAATGGCAAATGTGAATCCTATGAGAAGAAAGAAAAGATTCCTGTTGGTATGTTTCAATTAACTAAATACACGAAAACAAATATTCAATATTATTTTTTTCAGTTTGTCAGAATAAGGGAGACGAACAACTCAAGGGAGCATGCGATGAAAAGACCGGAAAACGTACAGTCTCGATTACTGAAATTAAACCAGTTAACTGTGAATGTAAAAAGATTCAAAAGAACATCACAGAGTTCTGTAATTGTGCCAAAGATCCCAAATATAAGCCAACTCAAGTACTCAAATGTTCAAATGATGACAAGTTAGATATGGTTCATACACAATATGAGCCAAACGGAACAGTTTGTAAGCCTGAAGTATACGAGAAATCTACCAAAGTTTCTTGCAACCTTGAACCAAAGTTATCTGTATCAGCATGCAACAACTGTAAACGAGACTTAATCCTCTACAACATGAAACCAAAGAATTGTACTTGCGAGAAGAATATTTTGGAAAAAAAGACGATTACATGCTGTAAGTTTGAATTGAAATCTATTTTTATCCGGTTTTTATAGAAAAATATTCATTTGAAAATTATAGGTTGTCCGGTTGAGAAAAAGTTGATAACATCAGTTTGTAAGGCAAACTCAATCTACGAGGAGATTGAACAACAAGAACTCGTTGCTGGCAAATGTGAACCAAAGATATCAGTTATTAAGAAAGAAGTAGAATGTCAAGAGCCACCTGAAATGAAGCGTAAATGTATTGGATGTAGCGGTCATGAACAGTTGTACGAGCACAGAGTAATTGATTGTAAATGTGTTCCAGTTCTAGTTAAATCACATCCTATTGACTGCTGTACGTTGTTGGCGATAGGGCGGAAAAGATTGAAATTCTATTTTATTTTATTCTTTAGGTTGTAAGAAAGAAGCAAAACTGACACACTATTGCGATAAAAATATTGGTGCCAAGGTAACTGAAGTTAGTGTGATGAAGTTGATTGAAGACAAATGCCAGCTGGTTACTAAGCGCATCGAAAAGATGCCACCTGGATGTGAGGAAGGGAAGAAGTGCTATAATGAGCTCAGTCCACAATGTGTTCACGACATGAAGTATCTATTCGAGGTCTGTCATGAGCCAGTTAAAGAAAACTGCTCTTGTAAGAAGACAGTTAAAAAGATTGCTAGTGTTAGTTGCACTTGCTTGCCAGAGGAGAGAATCTACAAGACTCCATGCAAGGAAGATAAGAGGAACATCAAAATCTACACGAAAGCTTTAGTGGATGGTGTTTGTAAGGAGAAATTAGTCAATTCAATAGAGGCTCCTTGTTCCTGCAAGGATTCAATTCATGAAAAATGCATAAATCAAAAGTAAGAAAAGACTCAAAGTAAGATAACCAAAATAAGATTCTATGTATGAAACTTTAACAGGTTTATGGAAAAGACTTATCTTACTTCAAAGTTCAATGAGAAGGAAACTGAATGCATTGTCCGAAAGAAAGTGGCTAGGTATCCTATTCCGGAGTGTAATCCTCATCCGAAAAAGTTGGAAACTGAAGTTATGCCCTGTGATGGACAAAAGCAAATGATTTTCACTAAAAGGTTGGTTATTAAAGATTGTGATTGTCGTATTGACAAAATACCAAAGACAATACCATGTAAATGTGAAAAAAATCTTGTTACAAATACCACCTGTGCTGGAAACAATACTTTGGTTAGTCTTGAATTATTTCCAAACAATAACTAGGATACTGAGAAGTCTGTTTTCTACAGATAACAACCACAACAAAGAATGAAATAGAAAATGGTAAATGCGAGAGAAAAGTATCTGAGCACAAGGTTGTATTGAAAGGTTGTAATGTCAAGAGAACAACAACAGGTCCTTGTGTTCCTGAAGCAGAAAATTCTGGTAGAAATATAAGGGAACTATTCGAAGAAGAATTCAAGTATGAAAATTGTCAATGTGTTACAACCAAGAAAAAGACTGGCACTGAATATTGCTGTAAGTTTTAGTTTTTTTAATAATTTTTAGAAATTTATTTTATAAAAGAAGCCTTTATTACACTGAAAATACCTCAAACAGATAGCGATAATAAAATTGAGCTGAATAAATAACCACCTCTCATTGGTTAGTTATTTAGAAGAGAAAAGGCTGGACTCAATTTGAACTTAAGATTACTATATAGATTATAATCATAATTTAAAAAAATAGCTTGCAAGGGAAATCATCACGAGGAGGAATGCAAAGACAAGAAAATGATAACAAAAAGTATCTCAGAGAAACTGGTAAATGGAAAATGTGTCAAGATCGAATCAAAAGAAGAAAAGGATATGGCCAAGGAATGTGCCAAGCTAAGCGGTGTCACAGTAGGTCCAGTATCTCCAAAAACAGGTCAAGTTAAAACTACCATTCTCAATGCAACTGTTAACAATAACTGTGGCTGCAATCAGGTAAAGGTAGAAAAAGTTTGCGATGTCAAATGTCCCAAGACTGAGTCAAAACAAGAATGTTCTGGAGATTATTTGATTAAAAACACTTTGATTACAGGAACATCAGATGGTTGTAGATGCATCAAGAATACAACTGTAGCACATACTGAACCAAGTAAGCAATTAATGAATACGAGTCTCGTGCAACTCATATCCGTGAGAATTAAACTAATTGTTTCTATTTATAGAATGTCCCGAAAATAAGGAGCCAATAACTATCACCCCGTGTGTTAAAGAGGGCAAGGTTGGTTATCAGGAACATATCACGAGAACAATTGTAAAGAACCATCTCAATTGTACTTGTTCGATAAAAGAGGAAAAGAAAAAAGTTCTCTGTCATGTTGAGCCAAATCCAGTCGAAGAGAAGAAATGCAGAAAAGATGTTGTTTTCACAACTGTAGTTAAGGAAAATGTGATCAATAAGAGAACTTTGAAAAATGAAACAGTCGTTGTTAGTAAGCAAGACCATGAGATTAAATGTACTCAGCCAAAATATGTTAACAAATGCTCCAAAAACAAGGGAATCGGTACAATTGAGGCCATAAAATTCGAACCAAAAGGTTGTGAATGCGAACGTGTTACAGAGAAGCAAACAATTGACTGTAGCTGTAATCCAATCAAGAAACTAATTCGATATGATAAATGTGATAAGGTCACTTGCAATGTCAACGTTAAATACTCATCAAAGACAAGAGACGTGGAAGGCAAGTGTGTCGGATTTACAATTAATGAAAAAGAGAAATGCTGCTGTCCAGAAACGAAAAAATGGTCCAAATGCAATGCTGAAAAGGGCTTAATCATCGAGTACACGGGCTCATACGAGTTGAAGCATGGAAAATGTAGTCTAAATGTTGCAACAAATCAAAAGCCAGTTGAATGCCTGCCAAAGGTCAATGAAACTTTTACCTGTGATAGTGTTACTGGGGTAGCTAAAAAAACATCGTTCGTCACGGCTCTTCGTGGCTGCGAGTGCCAACAATACCCAGTTGATATACAAGTCGGTAAATGTAAATGTGAAGAACCTGAGATTGTCAAGAAATGTGATGTTCCTAATAGGAGATTTATTATTATAAAGAAAGAAGAGGAAAATAAAAATCTCAAATGCGTTAAAAAGATTACAGAGACTCATGAGCCAATAAAGTGTGTAGAGAAAACCGATATTGTAGAAGGTGACTGTGATGATAAGACTGGAGAAAAGTTAGTTACAACGACTGAAACAGTTATTGATGGAAGCTGTGAATGTAAAACAATTGTGAAAAAAGTTAAGAAACTATGCAAATGTGGTGCTCCACCACCTGATAAACAAGAGTGTAATCCTACCACTGGTATCACAACTTACTTCAAGTATGAAGTATCCAAAATAAACGGACAGTGCAGTGTTAAGGAGATCAAGTCTGAGAAGCATACCTCGTGTTTGCCAGCTATTTGGACACCAGTTCCATCCGATTCTTGCATGCATCGTGTGTTCGAGATGGCAGAAAGAAAGGGATGTCATTGTGAGTTGAAGCAAAAGAAGGAACCGTGCGATTGTGTATGCAATGTACCGCAAACTACCACGAAATGTTCATCCAATGGTCATTTCCTAATCAAAAGAGTTTACAAAGTGCATAAACAAGATTGTAAATGCGTTATAACTTACAATGAAATATCAAAACCAGTTTATTGTCCAACAAAGTCCGAGAGTTTTGGTAAATGTGATACAAAGTCTTGTATACAACACAAAAATGTGGAGCAATATGTGGTTGACAATTGTAAATGTGTTAAAAAAGTTGTTAGCAAGCCAACAGCCTGTTGCTGTAAAAATAATGGAATCAAAGTTAAATGTATTAAGGCCTTTGGAATTAAATCAGTTGTTCAGTCAATTCCACAACTTGCTGATGGAATCTGTCATTCTCATGAACGAAAAGTTGAAATGAAGACCAATTGTGACAAGTTGAACGCTGAGCTTGGCGGGTGTAGTCCAACAGGCAAATGTGACACTAAAAATGGAACACAGATTTACACTTGTCTTAGATACACTAGAGAAGGCTGCGAATGTGTGCCTCAACAGGTTCAAATTACTAAACTTTGCAGTACGTAAAGCTTGAATTACATTATTTAAAAAAGGGTATAAATACTTTTCTCTTTCTCAGCTTGCCAGCCAGAAAAGCGGGAAGAGGGAGCTTGTGATCCAAAAACTTGCAGGAAAACGGTCACGCTTCGTCAATATTTTGAGTCGAATGGACAGTGTGTTGAAGGTGTCAAAAATAAAGAGTATGAATGTTGCTGCAAAGACACACCAGATAAATCTGAAGAATGTGTTGCTAACCAAAAGATTCTTAGAATAAGTTATTATAATTATGACCAAGAACGTGGTACATGCATTCGACACTCAACTGTGAAAGATGTCACACCAAAATGCAAGGCAGCATATTCAAGAGCGGGCAAATGTGAAAAATGTGTCCAACCAATCTATACAACAGTTCAAGAACGTGTCAACTGTGAATGCAAAGAGAGGACATACATTTCAAAGAAAATATCCTGCTGTTGCTCAGATAAGGTAACTCTTAGTGAAAAGTGCGATAGCCAAGTTTCCCATGTAACTCAAAATAGGGAAGTCTTGAAGAATGACAAGTGTCGACCTTTGACTTTGGAAATGACAAGTCGAATAATATGCCCAGAAGATGAAACACACTCGTACGAGTGTAACTACAAAACATGCCAACAGGTCTTGAGAGTTGTTCGTTACAAGATTGAAAACTGCAAATGTAAAGCAGAAGTACTTCTCTACCATGTTAAATGCTGTGAGTGATTTTTATTCTGAGTATCAATAAGATTTCATGATGATATTAAATTACCTAGGCGTAACTGACAACGGTTATGAAGTCAAACAATGTGATGCAGTCAGAGGTAAAATTGAAAAGAAATCAATTAGCTTTGAAGTTAATCCCAAGGGTGGTATTATTGACAAAAAGGACACGGTAGAAGTTTCAACTACAAAATGTCCAGATAATGAAGAAAAGGTTGCTGGCCGTTGTGATATTGTTGAGGATACAAAGCGGTATCATATTGTAAGAAAGACAAAGTATATTCGAGTTGCTTGCCAATGTGCTAAAATTGAGAAACATACGAAAAAGATTTGTGGCTGTGAAAAACCTAAGGAGAAAGAAATTTGCGCTGCCGGTGGTGTTAAGAAGCGCATTGAAGTTTCATATCATCTAGTTGTTTCGCCACATGGTGATAAGAGCTGTAAAGAGTTTACAAAGACTTTGAAGGAGTCAGCAACTGTCTGTCCCAAAGAGGTCAAGTCGAAGGAATTTGAATGTGACGATGAAACTGGAAAGAAAAAGATTGTTCTTACTGAATATGTCAGACATGGGTGTAAATGTGTCCAAAAGAAGAGAGAATACCAAGTCCTTTGTGCATGTCCTCCCCCGCAAAAGGAAGTTAAATGCTTAGGAACATATAAGGAAATTCTTGAAAAGAAGAGTCATCTTGATTGTACAAAAGAAGCCATTCCCAAGTGCCACTGTATTACAGAAAGCAAAAGTACCAGAGAGAAGGTTGATTGCCCCAAGTTTGAGCAATCAGAGAGTCCATGTCTATCAAATGGCTTTAAGCAAATTTACATAAGTGAATATTCTGTCAAGAATTGCGAATGTCTAAAGACCAAGAAACCAACTGAAAGAATTCCATGTCACATCTGCAAAGATCATCTGGAACCAAAAGCATGCGAAATGATGGTCAAAGAAGGTAAATGCAATAAACTTGAAGTGGCCAAAGCTTGCAAGAAGAGTTGTGGTTATTGTTTGAGTGAGTTTGCGGCGCAAATTTCCCTAATCACTTGATGAGTTTGTTTTTTTTGCAGAGGATTCATGCAAGGCCATTCCAAATGCAAGAATCAGTTACAAGACTATATTACACGCTCGTCTCGGAGCAGATGAAGTATCAGAAGGCAAAAAGAATCTTATCAAGGAAATTCCTTTGATATCGGCTAAGCATTGTATTAATGAATGTGATAAATTGAATGCTTGTGTCTCTGGTGATATCATTGAAAAATCAAAGAAGTGTCGTCTCTACAATGTTGACCATAATCAATTGGAGAAGACAGAGAAGAGAAAATACTATCGTTACATCAAGTATGGTGCTCACTTCCATTTAGTCTGTGACTTCAAATGCCCTGTACCAAAGGTAACCAAGGTTGAGAAGTGTAATTGTGAAATGACCCATGCAGGAAAGTTGTGCACACAAGAAGTCAATGAGATCAGCTTCATTAAGAAAGAAAATTGTACTGCTCAGAATTCCACAAAGATTGTTTCCTGTGGATGTGTTGATCTCAAGCCGAGAAGTACCTGTGAAAAACATTTCGCTGAAGGAAAATGTTCTGATAAATCTATTGCCGATGTTTGTGCAAAGACATGTAAGGAGGAATGTAGAGATTGTAATCGTGATATTCAACTCAATGTCTGCAAAATGAGTGCTCTAACAAAGAATATGACATATCACACTTTGAGGGAGATGGCCAAGAAAGATCAGAATGCTTGTGTTGTGAAAAAAACCGAGACTGACACTGAAAAGGTAATCTTTCATTATAAAATAAAATTTTTTAATCGAAATGTTAATTGAATTTCTTCATTATTAAGCCATGTGATTCGAACAACTGTCCCGAGAAGGAAGTGCACATAACGAGCTGTAACCAAGGATTAAGGGATATTATCAATATTGACTATGTCAAAGATCCAGTTACCGGCTGTAGACTAATGACCAATACTACAACGTCAAAGTGTGAGTCATGTTGTCCGGCTGTTGACTATCACATTGGCGATTGTGTTAATGATGAGCGAATTATGACTATGACATATTGGGAGAACAAGAATAACTGCTGTGTGAAACAGGTCAAAACTGTTAAATATCTTTGTGATGACAAATGTGATATTGATCATATTGATCATTCAGTGTGTTTACATGGCAAGAGAATGAAGAATCATATCTTCTTTGTCGGACCAGCATGTACGGAGAAAGTGATTTCTACACTGGTCTCGTGTTGATCATCATTCTCAGGGAATTGCTTGTAAAACATTTTCATTAAAAAAATACATTCACTTGACATTATTTTCGAAATAAATTTTAAGAAGTATTCAATAAAAAACAAAGTATTTATTTGTGTGTCTACCAAATTAGAATTCATCTCTACCGACTATACGAATGATATGATTCTCTTCTATGAATTCCTCACTGTTCGAATCATCCCCAGAGCTTACTCCAAAATTATCGTAGTCAAAATCACTATCGTAATCGAAGAGGTCCTCTGGAACCTCTTCATACTCAGCACCAAAGTTCCTCTTATTCATCACTTCTTCTGGAGTTAATAAGTTATGTTTCTCTTTGAATTCATACATGCACTTGTCTTTGCATATTAGCAAGGGTTTTCCATACTTTTCTCCGCAGGCCACAAGGTCAGTATCAGGATCCATACATCGATAGATGATGTGTGAATGCTTTACCATGCATTTATCAGCACATTTGTTAAGAGCCAGTTCAATATCTTCCTCAGAAATTTGGTCAGATTTTACTCTCATCATTATGAGAATTATTGAAAAGGATATCAAAGTTTGCCAATAAAGCATCTTTATCTGGACTTCAGATCAGAATAGAGAATTGAAATCTATTTTCAATAGAACAGATAGACCTCTTAAGAGATAGCGATGAATCAATCAAAACCGGATCTAAATTAATGATAGGGTGATTTATACTTTCTTAGTCAACACTCTCTGTACTAATTGTTTATGATTTACATTAATTTCTCTAACTGGAGAGTTTTTTGCTAGTAAAAATAAGATTGGTAAATGATCATTGCAATGCTGGGTGAGAAATCTCTGCTGGAAAAATACATAAAGTTTAATAAATCATCTATACCCACAAAATTACGAACGTATACTTTTTGATAAAAAAATTTCATGATTAATTTCGATCTGATATTACTCTTAATAGAAATCTGTATTTCAGGATCCAAAAAGTATTTAACCAAGAAAATTTCATAAAATAACATTTCCTCTTTAAATAAGCCTATTTTCTTCGAACATCGTCCTTTCATTAAGAATTCTGATCAGGATAATCACTTCAGATCATTAATTTGATCCTGTCGCTTAAGTGTGTTTTTAATTATTTTAAATAGATCAATCGTTCAGAAAAATATCTCAAATGAAAGAGAATTTAAAATAAAATAGACTAGATCTCATTTTCGAAGAAATTATCTTATACATCCTTTCAGTATGACTCTGAATAAAATTTAAACCGCACCAAAGAAATCTACAATAAAAATTGGTATGTTATCAATGATAACTTATCATATATTTTATCGTGTATCTCGCAATCAAATGTTCACTTAGTTATGAATGAACTCAAGTTTAACAAACTAAAATCACGAATATTTTGTTAAATTTCCATGTGTTTACTTGAAAGTAGAAACATTATATTATCCATATCTATTTTGATGATAGAAATAAAATTAGAGAGACCAGAAAAAATGTATTGTATGTTGTCAATATAAATTTGCATAAATTCCACTCTTACAAATTTAGATGGATATTTTTAAATGGTCAAAAAATTCTTCAAATATTCAACAAATTCTATGGCCGCTCGTTCATTTTTAAAAGAAAATGTACATAACTTAGTTTTAATTTTTTCCGTACTTGGTTTCTTAAAATGAACGTAATGTCAATGTTATTGCATCGCAATGAATACAGGAGGAAACAATACAGATTTGAACAATTCCGATCCTCTGAGGAATATCAATCAGCTAAGGAAACCTTTATTTTTCCGTGAATAATTTGAATTAATTCTTTACATCTGAGGATTATTTTTTGACAAAAAAAATTGGGACAAAAAGTGCGGGTAAAAGTATATTAAACTATTCTCTAATCTAAAGTATCACGTCAAGCGAGCATTTAATGATGAAATATTATTCAGTTAACTCTTTCATTTTTGAGTATCATTCTTCCTGGCAAATTTAACTAATTATAATTATCACCTGTATTGCCTGAGTATAATTCATATTCAATTTAAATTGGTTATCATTCTATCATACATACTTTACATTATTTAATTAGCCATTTTTTAAATCATTTTAAATAGTTTTTAAATTGAAAGATTATAGAATCCGGATTCGAAATTCATTTATTGATGAGAAATCAAACACAAAAAAAGACTACGAGCTATTCGAAAGCAAAAGACCAGCGTTGATTTTTTCTTAAAAGACTATTTTCATCTACACCTCTAATACCTCTAATACATAGTGTCATTTTTAATTAATCAAAATATTTTTTTTGATCTTTTAGTAAATCTGCTGATGATTGAAGTAAGATTTTCAATAGAATCACATAAAAATTCGGCAAAAACACAGTAGAACAATCAGTAAGATTTCTTTCTAGCCATTTCTGTTAAAAAATAATTTGGCCATGAGAGTTGACAAAAATCACCATTATTAAATTTTTATAGACCCGGGTTCGAATCCAGGCTATGGTGTACTGACGAAACGCATATACATCTGCCACCGTGAGTTGAATATAATTTGACTCTCTTATGGAATTGACACTTGCTTATCCGAACTCTAACATCTAGGTGTGAGAAGACAATCTCCATCAAGTTAGATTCACAAGGATATAGTAATAACCAGTGACCACACTTAACTAGTAGGTTTAATGTCTAAAAACAATGTAATTTCTACTTTGTGCTTATTTAAATTTTTATATTCGCAATTTTGGATTAATTGTTCTCGTGATAATTCGAAAATTCAGATGGTCCGACTTTTCATTAAAAACTATTTGGTTTTTTGATAAAGATGGCCCTAAAATATTTTCGCAATTTTTAACCCAACTTGTACAATCTAGATGGATTCACTCAACAAGAATTATAAATAGTTTTGATAAATATCTTGTGGATAAATGAAAAAATAGAAATTCGATTCATGTATTACCAGAAGGGAGTGAAAAAACCGTCACCAGCAATACTATTGCTAACTAAGATTTCTTAGCAAGTATTTTTCTCTAGATATATCTTTATCAGATAGGAAATTGTTGGAAATAAAAACAAAAAGGTAGATTGATCTTTTCTAGAGGACTGTATTTAGTGAGCAGTCTTTTCTGTATAAGAAATTCTCGCGAGAATTCTCCACAACTTTCTGCGATTATGAATTTTCTACGTCAGAGATTTTAACTTAATCAATTCTTTAATTCAACCAAATCGATAAAAATAAGGATCAAGCCAGTACATTCGGATTTTCATTTCATTTTTCACTTTTGAATCTTGAAGACAGCTAGGAATAAATTTTGAAAGACAAAATATCAATTTCAAACTGATCTGAATGAGAGAATTCGTAGCAATTTTATCCGGAAGTAGTGAAGGATGGTTGATTTTCTCTTTAAATTTGTCATGAATTTAATAGAAGAAAATCCAATTACGTAAATTAATGAAAAATAAAGTTTCTTGTTCATTGCAAGAATTATAATTGGAAAAATTGTAATACTTTAAAAATACAATCATTATCGGATCATGTTACGAATCTGGAACATGAAATTAAAAAAATAATAGTCTTGATAGTATTTTTCATCATCATTCGGTTGCCTAAGGATCACGTTGTGAATCAGAGGATTATCTGAGAAACGATAGAACAAAAATCGTCAAGGTCAGCCTTAAAATAGAAGCTTGATCTATATTATTGGCTGAATTGCAAAATTCTGTTTTACAAAAGCAGTGTGTTACGAAATACCCATCCGATGTGCCATTAACACAATAGTCCTCATGTATATTTTCATAATTTATCGTCTCATTTATGGGGTCCATGTGGTTTAAAATACTTTTAATCTTACTAGTATGAACGCAGGATCTGTATACAATGAAATTCTCTTCATCATCTAGTGAGGACTGATTCAATTTCTGCCAAATCCCTTTGGAACACCATGATTCCTCTGGTCCGTGATATGAACAAATCTCCTTTTGCATGTAAAATTCTTCGCATAAATTCTTGGAGCAATGATAACAAACCAAATTGAATCCGCCAATTATCCAAGGAAAGAGGTTTGTAACTATTGATTAGATAGAAATTATCTTTATAGCACGAGATTTTTCAGAAGATTCGATTTTATCTTAATTTTTCACTATTAACGTTATTCGATTATTCTTTATTTATCATTAATATTTTTTGATTGTAACATTTCTTTGTGAGAATTTCTACTTTGATCTTGAAATGAAATCCCATTATATTTAATTTATAACAATGCCCCATAGGAATGATGTATTTGAATAAAGACGATCTGAACTCCTTTGAAATCTATTCTTTGATAATTCTATATAGAATTTAACATATTTTTTGGCAACAAAATATATGCTACTGATAAAGATGTTGTTATTTTGTTTGTTAATTTTTAATCAATAAATATATATATATATATATCAATTTCATAGACTTCATAAGGTTAATGAGACATAAATCCCCAATGTTATACTGATAACTTTTATACAAGAAATTGAGTAATAAATAATAATTCCAAGGACTCACTAATAAACAATAAAAAATTCATTCAAATTGTGAGGAGATCTCATAGAATCTTTGAGCATTTGAAACAAAAAATATTTGTAAATGATTTTTCCCCAGTTCTGATTGGATACTTTTTCATCCTATTAAAAACACGACTGTATGTACTCTCTTAAATCAACTATCATCGATAATTATAATTATCATTTATAAATGAATTCTTTTAGATTGTAATACAATCATTGTATACTTCCTTGTTAGATGCTTTTATCGTTATAATCAACAACTTCAAAACAGTCATCTCTTTTCTGTATGACAGGGTTGTTTTTTTCTTGTGAAGTACAGACTTTCTTTTTTACCATCATATACGCTTTTTATCTGAGTATGTATTAAATTTTTGGAATTATATTTCAAAGGTCACAATGATTTTATAATAAGAACATTGTGTACAGTGTAGTCTCAGATTAAAGAGGGGTGTTAGTTTAGAATTCAAAATTTATTCAGTGGATGATATGCTTGACATTTGAACTCTCTTCAATTTTATCTAAACCTTATCGACAAGATTAACGATAAAATACAGTGACTTCTCTAATAATCGTATACGAAAAAGACCAACTCGATAAGAAATAATTGACCCTCTACTATAGAGTAGGTATAATATAATAGAAGTATTGGAAAAAATTGGAGACATTTTAAATTTCGGCTTGGCACATTTTTTCCATTTTCTTAAACTTAGAGTTGAAGACTTTGTGATAAAGATCAAACTTTATTCTTCAGGATCGCCAATAGACAAATAAAACAAAATTTGAAATAGTGGAAATTTGATGTATTTTCGAAATTTGAAAGACGGTCTTATTTTGGTCAGATTGAATATTTTCGTTATTTTTTAATTTCCCTTCACTCATTTCATAATGGAATTCAGTGGTTTATTTTTTCCTGGCTCTACGGAGTATTTTGCAAGAATATTAAATTCTCATCTTCATGAATCTAAACTTTGGATGAAAAATCAAACTAATTATATCAAAAAAAGAATTCAACCATTTACTAAATCAATAATCCATTAATGTATCGAAACTTTTATAAGAGACTTTGGAATAAGGTTCGTTATATTCCAGTAAAATTTATCTAGACTAATATTTATTGAATATTCCATGATCATGGATCAAAATAATAATTTAATTTAATAGAAAACTCTCACTCTAGAATCAATTATCTTGTCCAACTCTAAAAATTTCTTAATCCTCGAAGAAGGAACATTAAACTGTTCCTGATTAGAACTTTGGAAATTATTTAATCTGGTTTTCTTTATCAGAATCTTTTTATTGACATAATTATTATTTGAAAATTTTATCATTACAATAATTTTAGATTGTTTTATCTTGATGCTTGTGTATTAGTATTACTTATCTTTCATCTTTCTCTCTACAAGTTTAATATTCTAATCTTACCATTTCTTGTGAAAACATAAGATTGTATCAAATTAGTATAAAATTATCCTTTGCACGAAAAGAATCGGAAAATGTGTATATTTCAATAATAATAATTTTTATGAATATTTACAACTATTCTTCATGAATTCAAGGTATAAGAGGGATCTAACGTTATTTTTCAAGATCACCAATAGAAAAGACACCAATTATCACTAAAAAATATTTGAACTGATTTCGGATCAACCTAATTTATTAATTTCCAAGGAGTAAAAATGGTTGAGAACTAGGAAGCAGACTATCGCATGATGTATTCCCTAAAATATCAGCAACCATTTTTGTTTTCTTTAAAGATTTGGTTATTGGTGTTATTGAAGAATCATATTTGATTCCTATCACACCTTGAAATTAACTAGCGTTTTCAACTCTAAGTTTAAGAAAATGGAAAAATCGTGCCAAGCCGAAATTTAAAAGGTCTCCAATTTTATCCAATATTTTATCGTTAATCTTGTTACTCTTGATAACTATAGTCTAAGACTACCTGGTAATGAGACTATCAAGAGTTACAAGATAAACGGAAACATATAAGAACATAGCGCTTTATATGTCAGATTTATATCAACTTTGAACCTGTCATTAAGTGACTTTCTTCAATAAATTTTGCTGGATTTCTATAATTTTTCGCTTTGTTTTTTTTAGAGTAGAGTTAGTCCTCAAATAAACTTTGAACTATTTTCTAAGCTGAAAATCGAATTGTCATCTTTTTGATCAATTTTTAGATAAATACTTTGACTTTCAGACAATATTTCATCTTAACCTTTGGTCTCATTACAGGATCTATAAAAGATTTAAAATCTGTTTTTCTCGTCTGATAAAATGTTTAAATTCATATTAACTATTTCGATAATTCTTCAAGCTACATTTGCTGAGAATTATGCTGTTCTAGTGGCCGGCTCCAATACATGGTATAACTATCGTCATCAGGTACATTAACTATTTTAATATTTCAGGCTGATATTTGTCATGCCTACCACACGCTTCTGGACAAAGGTTTCAAAGCCGAAAATATTATCACATTCATGTTTGATGATATTTCCCAAGCTGATGAAAAGTAAGTTATTCCTTTTATTTTTCATTTCATGATTTGTTTACACTAATTTCTTCCAGCCCATACAAAGGAAAGATTTTTAACGACCCACAGCATTCCAAGAATTATTATGAGAATGTTAAAATCAACTACTCTGGCTCGGATGTTAATCCTCAAAACTTTTTGTCTGTTCTCACAGGAAATGCTAGCAGTGTCCCTAAGGGCAAACCTGTCCTCAAAACAACTGAGAATGATAATATCTTTATCAACTTTTCTGATCACGGTGGTGAGGGTACCCTGTGTTTCCCAGAAGATGACGTGAGCTATATTATTATATATTTTAATATACATTATTTTAGCTTGAAGTAAATGATTTACATAACGCCCTCTTGACCATGAAAAAGAAAAAGATGTTTAAAAATATGTTACTTTACGTTGAAGCTTGCCATGCTGGTTCAATGTTTAAAAACCTGGAAAAAGATTTGGGAAGTAAGTTGATTTCTTCTCAGTAGTTTAGTCATCGTTGTAACTGCTGCCAATGACAGAGAATCCAGCTATGCATGCTGGTTTGACGAATCTATAGAAACCTATCTTGGCGATTGTTTCTCAGTCAACTGGATGGGTGACACAGATGTTGTGAGTTTCCGCATAAATTTTAAAAATTAGGCAAAATATTTTTTATGTTGTTATCCTTTTTCTGATATAGCAAAACATTTGGCAAGAATCTATCGATAAACAGTACAAGATTGTCAAGAAGGAGACCAATTTGAGTCATGTTACCATGTATGGTCAGAAGAACATGAAAACCATGAAATTGGGTGCTTTTCTCCAGCCAAAAAAATCAAACAAGCCCACCCTTATTGGTAGAAGGAAGCAGATTCCCACGTTGAAAGATGCTGTTGATGCCATGGAGACTGCAACATTTGCCCTGACAAAGATCTATCAAAAGCATGTCAACAATCCAGAGAAAAGAGAGAAGGCTCTTCAAGATCTCTTGGAAAATCTTCAAGTAAAATCACTCTGTTAAACTTTCATTATGTAGAAACGAGAAAGCGTTAAAAATTCCTTCACAAAAATATATAATTCCCTTAGGGAAATCGACAATGGCTTGGACAACTTTGAGGAAATTCTCAAAATAGATTATGAAAACTTTACAGAATTCGATTGCTTGAAGAAGGTCAGGCTAGAGTATAGGACCAAATGTTACTCAATCAACGAGGTCCATCAAGCAGCCTTGTACCATGGTATCTTCTACAACATGTGTTCAAAGAAAACAGTATCCATGGATACTCTATTGAGAATTGTCAGAGAATCATGTTGACAAGCAGTATATAATTCCTTTTAATTCTATCATTACTCTATAGTTGTCTCTATTACTCAATAAATTTTATCGATAGAGCTTTTCAAAATGAAGTAATGAATTTACTACGAGTTAGATAAAGCTATTCTCGATGATTTTGGGTATTTATGATTTTTTTAATCAGTCTAAAAATATTTTGAAAACCGATTCAAAAGGCACACTTTTGAAAATATTTGTAAAAATTCTTGTTTTGAAAAAAAACCGGAGATATTTTTAACTTCGAATTGGCGCAATTTTGCGTTTTTTTACTTTGAGTTAAAAAATTTTGTTGATTTCAAGGTGGAAGAGGGATCAAACGTTATTTTTCAGGATCACCAATAGACAAAGAAAATAAAAATGGTCATTGATTTCTTAGGAAAAACACTATTATTTTTTTTCCCAAATCAGTGGAAGTTTTCAGACCTTGATGAAAATATAGAATAATAGAATAATAATAATAACTTAACAAGGATGATAGATTCAGTTTTATTGATCTCTAATTTGCTTCCCTGCTGTTTTTGTATCCCTGCTTCTGTTACTCTGTTCATAATTTTTATACAATAGATTATGCTTGAGTACATAAATGTATTCCATTATTCATCTCTATAGTTAACCCCTTTCCTGATCTGGAATAAGAAGCTAATCTGATTTATACTAATAATAATATTTCTCTCCTCGAATTTAAATGATTATTTTGTTATCTTACACAAACTCTAAAATTTGCATTTGATAAGATCAGCATTGGAGCTACATTTTTTTACATGGAAGATAAAAATTCAAGTGTAGGCGGTTACATGATGGAAAGGATTGGACAGAATGATAACATTTAATAACTATATATACATTCTATAGATAATCCTCGTGATTTAGTCAATGTGTGTGTTTTTAAATGTGTAATTTCAATATGTTGGTTTTGTTTGTTGAAAAGATTTTTTACCTTTCGTCCAAAGTGTCAACAACATTCAGGAAACTAAATAAAATCAATTTGTATCACCGAAAATAACTGTGTCAGACAATGATTAATTATTTTCATGATTGTTTTTAGAATAAATCAACGAGTAATCCATTCTGCTACATATAAGACTAAGCTTGTAAATTGGTTAATGGAAGGAAATATTCCATTGGCGAATTGATTACACTTCCAACTACAGATTAATTTAAATACAATTCAATTCGACATTCATTCTAAATGAATCAATCTTGATGTTCTGTTAATCGGAAAAAATAAAAAACCTCAGCAGCAATCAAAGCTTAAAGTCCCAGAGAATTTTTTTTCATGACTCGCATTCGATCTTTTGTCTATCCTATGGTTTGTGAATTCGCTGATTACGAGTTTACAGTTGTTTTAACGCAATTATTTTTGGTTCAGAAGTTATCGATCAAAAAATGAGTCATTTTTTGATCCAAAAATAGGTTATCTTTTTAGTTTTAACAGATAGAGTTCAGGCAATAGCATATTTGAATTCTAGAGGTATGATTCCTCGATAAAAGTTATCTTACTTTTTATCTATGACCCCGGAAAGAGGGTTTTCAATTTTTTGAAAAAAATCAACTCTCTTTAAATTAGTGTAGCGCGAGTTTGACGAATGATAGAGCCAAGATCTTTGCGTATTCCAGGAGATTATTAAATTTTCTATCGAATGGGTGGTAAACAAAGTATTTTCTGAGGCTTGAATGAATAATAATGAGGTGCTAAAATGACATGTGATAGAACTATCCCTGTGAGACTTTAAGGGTTATGTTCTGTACAATAATCATACTGTTTTACTGTTGGTTTGAAGACTCAACTTACAATGCATAAATTTGAGCCCTTCTATAGATTTATTCTGGTGACTAGATCAGGGGGAATAATTAGTTTACATTCAAACTTGCCCTTATTTTCAGTTGATAGGCGTGACAATCAGATATTGATCTCTTTTTCTTCAAGAATGGCTCTATGCATTGTAGAGAAACAGTCTTTTGTCACGTATAGATAAAAATTAATGAAATCAATACTACTTTTTCAATTTTTTCCTCGTGAATTTTAAGATCATCCCTCCAATTTAGAATGAAAGTTTCAAGATCATATCCCTTCTTCTTGAGTTTGAAATATTTTTGGCAGTCAGAATTCAGATGAAGAATTCAAGAAATATGAATAGAATGTCAACTTATTTATTTATTTCTATTATTGTTTCTTATACTAATTTCTTCTATTCTTTTGGAATTTCGAAGAATTATTCATGAGATTCAAGATAATTCAATAATTGAAATGCAGTATCCAAGTTTTGTAACAGAAATGTACATCATCTATTATTCAAATATTTTATTCGATGCAGAGAAATGAGAATAATCAACATAATGTGGAGTAGATATAGATGAAATTTTAAAATCGCTCGGGTCAAAGTGTTCTTGATAGAAAATTGAATAGAGATATGAAATCTATAAATATCAAGCGCTAAAATTGATTCCTGGTTGGGTAAAACTACAAAAACATAATTTCATCATTTAAATTGCCAACATAAATTTTAGCGCCTTACTCTATTCCTCAGATTGTGGATGTCTTCATTGAAATTAATTGATTAGGAGTCCCACTGTGGGATGGATGAATGGTATTCATTGAATACAGGAAGGCGCATATTGTTCAAATCTGGAGACCAGCGGTGAGAGCATTGATACAAGATTAAATTCATATTTGAGAATGAAAATTTTCAGATAACTTGAATGGATATTCTTGAATTTTTTTGAAAAAAAATTGTAAAATGAAGTAAATGTATAGCTACTCTTGAGTAGTTATGTATATGTATTTTTAATTAATACAGATTTTAATCCACAATTATTTGTTATTTTTTTCTATCTCGCATTGTTCAAGACATTGCATTCTTTCAGAATTCGCACATTTTTGTTCACATAAATTTCGATCGGAAAGATTACAATCTATGAGACATTTAATATTTATATAACCACATTGAGCATAGCACGATTTGCAAGATTGAAAGCAAGAAGCCAAGTTGATTAAAACATCCCGCTGACAGACTTGGCTATCTCCACAAAAAATATTATCCTCATTATATTCCATTGAGCAATGCCAACCACAGTTGGGTTTATCATACTTATTTATAGTCAAGCTGATTAAATATTTTAAGAGAAGAAAAAAAGTTAATATTTTCATTTGAATAAATTGAGAAAGTAAATGGGCTATTTCATGATTTATATTACTTAAGGTAATTTACCTTTAAAGTTTAATCCAATCAAAACATCAAAAATCATCGAACCCCGATTTTGATTTAAAACGTTTTATTTAAGGTAATGCGTTGCTTATTTGTTTCATGAGAATATTGATACTTTAGATATCTTAAATTTATTATATTGTGATTATTGTATAATTTATTACTTTTCATGCATTTCTTTGTTTTAAATCTATAATTGATTCAAAGTTAAGATTCAAATTGAATTTAATAAAGCTTGAAAATGACTGGCTATGATACAGGGTCTGTTTTCTATTCTGATAGTCTTCTGCAACACACTGTTGACAATGATAACCTAGCAAATCTTGGTCTTGCGAAGAGAAAGTTTAAGGACTTTATCAGGGAATTTAATGATAGAGGAATGAATTTTATCTACAGAGACCAATTGAAGAAGAACTATACTATGAAGATTTATTCCTTAAAGATAAACATGGTTCATTTGAATGTTTTCAATTCATCTCTCAATGAAGAATTATCTACTAGACCTAATGAGTATTTAACTATGTTCGAGGAGGCAGCCACAGAATTAGCCAGTGAGATTGTTCCTGATGCCTATGAGTTGAGCAACGGTACTCAGTGCCAAGTTATTCTACAATGGGATGCCAATTGTATAAATTTACGTGATATAAAGAGCGACCATGTCTCAAAATTGGTTAAACTGTCTGGAATTGTTATTTCCTCATCCAACGTCAAATCTAAAGCTACTAAACTTAGTATCCAATGTCGTGGCTGTAAACAGTTTCTACCAAATATCCCAGTCAAAGCTGGTCTTGAAGGTTTTGCCTTGCCTAGAAAGTGCCCGTCCGCTCAAGTTGCAGGTACTGGAGGGGGAGCTTCTTGTCCTCTCGATCCATTTTTTGTTGTTCCCGACAAATGTAAATGCATTGACTTTCAAATTCTCAAATTGCAAGAAGCTCCAGGTTCTGTACCGCATGGTGAAATGCCAAGACATGTTAAGCTATATGTTGATCGTTATCTTTGTGACAATGCTGTCCCTGGAAATAGGGTAACTGTAGTTGGTATTTATTGTATTAAAAGCATATCTGCTCCTGCAAAAGGCAGCTCTAATAAGACTGGTGTTGGTGTTAAAACTCCATATCTTCGTGTTCTCGGAATTCAAGTTAATAATGATGGCCCTGGTAGATCTGGACTGATTTCCTCATCAAGCTCTTCAACTTTAACTGAGAAAGAAGAGAACATTCTCAAACAATTATCCCAAAGATCAGATATCTATTCCCTTATTACAAACAGCATAGCACCCTCCATCTATGGTAGTGAGGATATGAAAAAGGCCATAGCTTGTCTTTTATTTGGAGGAGCTAGAAAAAGGCTCCCTGATGGTTTATGTAGAAGAGGAGATATCAACATGTTGATGCTTGGAGATCCTGGTACAGCTAAATCACAGCTACTTAAATTTGTTGAACGCTGCTCTCCCGTTGGTGTTTATACTTCTGGCAAAGGTAGCTCTGCAGCTGGTCTTACTGCTTCGGTCATTAAAGATCCCTCATCGGTTTGTCTGAAATTCGACCCACTTTATCTTTCTATAAACTCTTTTACTTATAGAGAAGCTTTGTAATTGAAGGAGGTGCGATGGTCTTGGCTGATGGTGGCGTTGTTTGCATTGATGAATTTGACAAGATGAGAGAAGACGACCGAGTTGCCATCCACGAAGCTATGGAACAACAGACAATTTCTATTGCTAAAGTAAATAACCTGAAGATTTGAAGAATTCTTTTAAACTTGAATCAATTTTGAAAATTTCCTAGGCCGGTATTACTACTACCCTGAATAGTCGGTGTTCAGTTTTGGCTGCTGCCAATAGTGTTTATGGTCGATGGGACTCAACCAAGGGAGAATCTAACATTGACTTCATGCCTACAATTCTCTCAAGGTTTGATATGATATTTGTTGTCCGGGATGAACATGATGCCCATAGAGACTCAACACTTGCTCGACATGTTATTCAAGTTCATATGAAGGGAAAGTTAGTACTATAATATATACATGACTACTTTTGAGTAAATATTTGAAAACATTTTTTATAAAAAATAATATTTAATTTAGTGACGAATTGAATCCTCTCGCTCAAGAGAATAATGAAATCAATGATAAAATCACTGAACGACTTCTTGATCCCAACACAAAAGAAATTTCACTAGCTTGTCTCAGAAAATTGATTGCGTTTGCTCGTGAGAACTGTGGTCCTCGGTTATCAGAGCAGGCAGCATCTAAGCTAAGTGATCATTATGTTATGCTTCGGTCAGGATCCAGTAAAATTGAACAAGAGTCTGGTAAAAAATCTTCAATTCCAATTACTGTTCGTCAACTCGAGGCAATTGTAAGAATTAGCGAGTCCTTGGCTAAAATGCGATTTGCTCCCTTTGCAAGTGAATTTGATGTTGACGAGGCTCTGCGCCTATTCCGGGTTAGTACCTTGACAGCTGCCTCATTGGGAACATTGGATCATGTTGAAGGATTCACGACTGAGGAAAGTCACCAGACTATGATGGAGATTGAAGCACAACTCAGACGTCGTTTTGTCATTGGTAGTCAGGTTTCTGAGCAAACCTTGGTCTCAGATTTCGTTAAGCAGGTGAGTCTACTTTTACAAATACTCCATTCAATTCATGTTAAATTTATCATAATCTCACTAGGGCTTTGGAGAAAAACTAGTTATGAGAGTCATTCACGGTCTCATTAGAAGAGGAAACATTCAGTATCGTATGCAACGACGTGTCTTGTACAGAGCTCAATAAATAAATACTACTGGCATTCCACAAAAAGATCCTATTTATTAAATAATTTGATTTTGTACAACTCAATCCTATTGCAAAACAATAAATTATGGCATTTACTTTTAAAAGTTGAGATTTATCCTTCAAATTTCAGTTGAATCTATAATATATGCGAGGGAGAGGGGCTGAGATTTAAGTGATTGAGATATTCTCCTTTTTTCCATCCAATAAATTCGATTGTGAGTTTCTCAATGATTTTCCCAAATTATAAATGCTGATACTATTCTTTTTTGAAAGAAATCTCTTTGGGAAGAATTTCTTGCCTTGATTCAATGTGGCAAAATATTATTCCTATAAAAAACTCTTTGTTTATTTTATCCAGAATTTTTTTCATTTGAGAAACAATGCAAATTTTTCCCCTCACACATTGTGAAATGCATTTGAGGGAGGAAGATATTACCAGTCTGGCTGAACACAGGAGTTGTTGCAATTCAAACAATCTCTCTTGCCTCTCATGTGTCTTTTTTTCTTATATTCAAATTCAATTTCTTTCACATATTCCTTCAGATTGACTTTGTATCATTTGGGAAAATGATCAATAAATTATTATCATATCTATCTCTCCATCCATATTCCAAATTGATTGATTTCAGAGTATGAAACAACTGGATTTGAAAGACAACTGATCCAAATTAGTATTGTGGTTGGAAACTATACACACTGTATCTTGAATCTCTTCATTATCCCTTTTCAGATCTGACATGATTATAGAATAGGACTAATAATTTCTTAATTAATTCCCTATACGACTAACTATAATGAAACACTAGAAAGAATCTGATGGTTAACTCACCAATTTTTCCATCATCTGTCAGTCTATTACTACTCTCCTCTCTTTAGGCTAGGACTCAAATATTTCTTGTTTGTTTCTATTCAAGAATCATTTATGTCTATAGGATTTTAAAATTCTTTTCTCAAAAAATCGAAAACATTTAAAATTCGATTTGGATTGGTATTAAATTCTCCTATTTCTTTTAGATTTTTGTACCCCTGTCTAATGAAGCTCACTTCCTCCACATCTCTACACAAGGGAATTTTCTTCTGATAATAATAAGAATATGCAAGAATTAATGTGTCGATTACAATAAATTTTTCGTTTGAAAAGAATCCTATTCAATAATTATAATTATAATTGAACCAAATATAGTAACCTCATTATCAGAGTTATCCAACTACTAAGCTAAGCCGATGAAAGGTGATTAAAATTAAAATTAGAATTTCATTGTTTAAAAAAAACAAGTTCTAATACAGTAATACAAAAGGCTTTATTCCATCTTTTGAAATAAATTTTTTATTGCTTGATACCATAATACATCTATCTAGCAGTCTATGCTTCCTCTTTCTATGATCATTTTATTTTTATCTACTGTCAAATCTTGATAACTTATCATTTTACAAGTGTCAACTCTTTTTAAAGAGTAGAATTCCCTTTCGGAATTTTTCTTTTTCCTAGGTCTAATTTCAAGTGAACCTTTTTGCTACAGGACTTCGTTTTTGATCTCTACTTCTGAAGTCAAGTTGATATTTTTACACATTGAACTATGACGGTGAAAGGGTTGAAGTAAAAATCCCTAATATATCGTTCTCTAGTTTGTGCATAGGCGATCCCCTAAGATGTGATTTGCTCAAATCTTAACAATTTCTTAAAGTGAGAAAAGACATCTTACCTTTCAAATCTTATTTCATTCTATAATAATCATTTATACAACAACATAACTGTTTTCATCCTTGCAATGCGAGAAAAAAATATCTCCATCGTCACGTTATAGCCTTTTAAAATCAATTTATAGCCTTGCATGATCACAATTCTATTACTTACTCTTTTTATTGTAAAATGTAATTTTATCGAGTAAAGGAATTTTTCTCATAAACTATGCATTTCCTCGTGAATACATTTCATCTCTAACTGCTTTTAGAGGAAAGCAAAATTCTAATCTATGAATAAAACCAAAAATTGAGAGCCACTAAAAGTAAGCTACTGAACTTAGTATCCTTTTTGTGCCGCTAAAATTTTAGTGAGACCTTCTTATTTGCTAAATACAGCCGGTCTATCTTACTTTCGTTTACTTTTTTGCTAATTATCCTTTGTATATAACCTCATGTTTATTTATTAAACTATTGATTCCAAAATTGCGATAGGTAAACTCGTAGAGCTGTTATTTTATGTTTAGCTGAAACGGACCAATAAAATATGAAATCGATTTAATGATGAGCTTAGAAATAAAATATTTCACTGATCATAAAATAATCTTAAAAAAGCAAAAAACAATGGTCGCTTGGAAGTGACCGGGCTGCAATCATGATCTAATGAAACACAAATGTGCATTATTGTGATTGGAAAAATAAATTTTTCGTACTCAATTATTTTCTCGTATTGTTATTTTGCTCGTATTATAAGGTTTAGTCGACAATTGAATTATAATAAAATTATAATTATAAATTATATTAATAATTAATTCATCTCTCAAGTGCCAGTCGTCTGAAAAAGTAAATAATATAGTAAAAAGAATTCATTCCTTGATTGAGAAGCTCGAAAAAATCTATTATTTTTCAATTGAATTATTTATCAAGCATTAAAACAGCTTCTTTCATATTATGTATGTCTAATATTTTCCTTGTCGTTAATTTTTCAGATGGGAAGCGAATCAAATGGAATACCTCCAGAGATTAAGGGAAAAAGATTAAACAATTAATTCATTTTTATTCCTTTTAACTCAATGAACTAATGCATCATCAAAAGTCTAGAAATATGCTCAGACGAAAAGATTAACCGAAATAATAATAATTACTGAACTCATGAGTGAATGTTTGAATGACCCATTGTGTGATAAACAACAGATCTAAAATTAATAATGGATACTCTTTTTCGTACTAGAAAAAACCTTGTTCGGTTAAAAAATATTTTCTCGAAGCATTCTCTGAAATTAAATTGCTAACGGAATCTTAACGTTAATCTTTGGAATTGCTCTTTAAACAAAACAAAATAATACATCTGTATGAGGATCAAGAAAGAAATTATCTTTATTATAATAATTATTAATTATAATTATGAAAGGGGAATACACCCGTCTCATGAATAATACATACTAAGAAATGTGTTCTTAAGCATAGCGCTTACAGAAATAATGAGTGCTATCGATTTAGTAATTACAATTCAGATGTTTTAGAACCAAACTCTTCTTTATCACCTTGTCCTCCACATTCAATATTAAAATCAGTCTTTCCTAATAAAATTAGAAAACGCTATTTTGAGTTTTGATAAGACTCTTTTGTCAGACTTTTTGTACAAACCTAAATTCTTTTACGACGAACCCGAAAAAAATTTAGATTTTTAGAAACTTTTCATCGTGATCTCACTTCAAAATAAACAAACTTTCTCAACTCAAAGTTCAAAAAATCAAAATTTAACGCCATCACGATATGTTTAATGAAATAATAATTTTTTATTACTTTCTATGTCGATCTATTTTTATCAATATTATTAGTTATTAATCCGTCTTTTTGAAAAACAAAATCAAAATTATTGAAACATGAATAAAAGAATATGGGAAATTCACGCTGTCCGAGTCGAGATTGCTTGTTTGTTAATATCATTATAACATGCCTACTGAAAAAAACATATCAGATGTATGCATACTATGGGGATTAATGTTAAAGCATCTACTGGAAAAGTTAATTATAAACTAAATGTAAAGAAGAAAACGACACAAATTGAAGGATACCAATCTAATGTTTCAAGTTGATAAAAAGAGTCGAAAGATGTAGTATAGAATGAAACCTTGATCACATTAAGAGACATTTTTGAGTTGAAATTCCTGAAGAAATTCAGTCATACCAAGAAGAAAGAAGTGCTGTCAAAAACAATAGACTTTTAACTATTTTCATTCATTGTAATAAGAAGAATTTATTATTTGATAAGAAAAAAAGTTCCCAAAACTGAAAGAGTTTCTTCTTTATATAATGAAAAACAATTTTCATTTATTTCCCATTGCTTTCTAATCTGTTGGAGAGAATAAAATTCATCAATGCATCGTTATTCTTCTGAAGATAAGCTGAGCGAGCTTAATCTTTATACTCTTCTATTTTACACGGGGAAGGATTAAATGATTTCCCCATTATCAATCATGAATCTGAACAATATATATTCCATGTTAACAATAAAATTCAAATCTTCTCTAGCGATATTAATAACAAAAGGTAACTCATACAAAGTCATGTAATAAGTTATTAAAAATACTATTCAACGAATTCTTATTGCTTCACTGACCTCTGTAATACATTATTACTGGGGCCATGTATATTTCAATTTAAACTGCTTTATTTTATACAGGTAATATGAAGGTGAGAATTTATGATCTTTACAAAAATTTCCATTCCTCACACCAAGAACTCACGAGTTATGAGTCAAAGTTTCCTTGTGAAACTAAAGCAAAGTTAAATGATGTTCTCATAATGTTTGGAATTTATAATTGACATCACATTTAGTTTCCAAGATTTCATTAACATGTTTTGAAAACAGAATTGATTAAGCTTACTTTTTAACCCCCTCCGGCATGAGAGCGACCACTTTCAGGAGAAAAGTTCTTGATGTAGAATAGAGATCTATGTAAAATCATGCATTGCCATCTTTTTTCTAACTAGCTCTATGTATAAATGAGTAATTAATTTGACCAATGATAGCCGAGAAATATCCCATTGGTGCGACTGGTTAGTAATAAATTTATCATTGAAATACTTTCATGTTTAGTTCATTGCTGGAGAAATAATATGATTTATAAATTCTAACCAAAATTAAAATAATATCTAACGCTATTCAAAATCGAGAAAGTACAATGAAATTAAATACAACATTTGAAGCATACTCCCCAGGTATCAAATATTCAGTTCTTACAATATATCCCTTAATATTATTCATTGGATTACCTGGCTCAATAATATCGGTTATCGTATGGGCAAGACGTGTCCCACTGCTGTCAGCATCCACAAATATGCTTCAGATGATTGTAAGCCTGGCTGACGTAATTGCAATTATTATGTCAGGTGTAAAGAATTTAGTTGACACTCAATGGGATATTTGTACAAAATGTCGTATTGGCTGTAAGCAATTGGGCTTTCTATCTGCTTTTATAACTGACATTTCTAGCTGGATGATTTTATTGCTGTGTATTGAACGGGCGATATGCACTTGGTTTCCAGTGGAATCAAAGCGAATTTGTTGTCGTCGTAATGGTGGTTTCGCTATAGCAGCCGTGGTTCAATTTCTATTCTTGGCAAACATCCCTCTCTTGCTATGGACGGATAACAATAACCCAAACATTTGTGGTTTCCTTGATGAATATAGATCCTATTATGACTACTGGCATGCAATAGATCTGATGCTCTACTCAGCTTTGCCGTGGTTAGTCATTTTCGTCCTTAATGTGAGCATAATATGCCGACTTCAAAGATCAAATACAACAACTGACCGAAAATCTAACTCAAAACTTCCAAAATTAATGAAAAAATCCCAGACTAACCAGAATAAGAGAAAAAATCGGATTTTGCGTACTGTTATTTACATGACGATTGCTCATATCATCTTCACTCTTCCAAATTGTTTGCAATATGTGTTGAAAAATAAAACAGACTTTATATCTATACTCTCTGAGACAATACAGTTATGCAATCACCTGATTCATTTCTATATTTATTCCCTTACTTCAAGTATTTTTATGGAGGACTTGAAAAAATTATTTCCCATATTTTTCAAGACTAAACTCAACTGTTGTCAAAAGACTGTGTCCACAAATCAGATTGAGACTACAGAAAAATTTTGTCATTCTTCAAAAGATGAAAATAACACATCTTGTTGACAACATCTTCAATTAATGACTTACCCTAAAAACTGTTTAGTAAACAGGTAAGACTTTGGTTATTGTCAACAATTTTCTTGTAAAAAAGAGAAAAAATTGATACTGTAAAATAATTTCAATAATCTATAGTTTTCATCAATTTATTCATTACTGTCCAGTACAAGTATGAACAGAGTAAACTGGAAAAATAACTCTAGTTGTGATGGATGGAACATTGCATTGAAAAAAAACCTGTAAAATATGGCAATTTTAATACAGATTAACTATTTTTGTTATAATTAATTTGTCTTTTTGATTTCCTTTCTGAACAAATAGGTGGTTTTGGTATACGTCGTCATGTCATAACTTTTAATATTTTAAATTTAAATTATAAATTGAAAAGATAATATATGTTACCGTGAATCGTGTGAAAGCAGGGATTCGTACAAATCACTGGATCACTAGTGAATCGTGTGAAAGGTTCTTACGATTCACTAGTGATTCGTATGAATTACTAAATTGAGCAGGGATTCGTACGAATCACTAGTAAATCGTGGAAATTTTAAATTCCTTCTCTAAATAATTTTTATTTTTTTATTTTCGGGGTGAAGAAATTAAGTATAATTGTAATATAAAATAAATTATTTATTTGTGCATGATAAACTACTGTGGCATCTTGAGTTACACAATAAATTATTCTTGCGACACTTGCAACGACTTGTTGAGCATTTTGTTTTACAGCTGCAGTGTAAAAATCCTTGTTCATTAACAGAGGATACCATACTCGAAAATTTTATCACAGAGTAGCTTTCATTAGGAACTTTTCCAATATTAATAAATTTCTCGGCCAAAGGAGATAGCTGATTTGCTGAAAATAGACCTTCAATGATTCCGGATGTTGTTCCGACCTGATATAGATTGTTATAATCAACTTTCAAGATCACTCCATATAAGTTATGATTATGCCACAGTAGTTTATTATGCACAAATAAATAATTTATTTTATATTACAATTATACTTAATTTCTTCACCCCGAAAATAAAAAAATAAAAATTATTTAGAGAAGGAATTTAAAATTTCCACGATTTACTAGTGATTCGTACGAATCCCTGCTCAATTTAGTAATTCATACGAATCACTAGTGAATCGTAAGAACCTTTCACACGATTCACTAGTGATCCAGTGATTTGTACGAATCCCTGCTTTCACACGATTCACGGTAACATATATAATAGATTTTTATTCATAAAATAAGTTATTTAAATTAGTTACAGAAATAATTATGCGAATCTGGTATAAATTGAGTAAGATAAATGCATTGCATATCTGTGTTAATTTCATGTTTTTAAAAATTGAAAAATTGATTTGAAATCTGGCTCTTAAGGGGAGTATGGTGTGAAGCAAGATAGAAAACCCACTCCCTTGTCTGAGATTATATCTTGATTGAGGTTTGGAAAGTCGTTTACTGTAAAGGGATGCTGCAGTTGCAATTCTTCGGAGCCATAATGGATACATATTTGCCATCTCTAAGAGTTTTTTGCAAGAATTAGGGCCAAGACAGGAGCGGAGATAAAGGTATTGATTCTTCTCTGACATTTCTACCAGCCTAATATCAAAATACAAAGAAGAAACTATAGATCACTAATTCAGTCAAACACCTCCGAGGAATATTTCCGCTAGTCTATCAAACTCGTATTGAATCAACTCTTTTCTGC
This sequence comes from Gyrodactylus bullatarudis, assembly GCA_012064415.1. Lineage (NCBI taxonomy): Eukaryota > Metazoa > Platyhelminthes > Monogenea > Gyrodactylidea > Gyrodactylidae > Gyrodactylus > Gyrodactylus bullatarudis. The sequence goes on from SSNU01000243.1 coordinate 166,821, forward strand.
TCAATCTTAGGACATTTACAAAGCAAGTTCCTTAGAAAGTAATTTTTAAACAGAGATCGAAAAAGAGACAGAGAAAAGTGTATCTTAGACTACCATAATTGGCTTAAAGCAATATTGGATACTACATACTATATGTCTGAAATTTCTCTTTCTATCATGAAAAAAGCATTTTACCTTATTCGTTTGTAAAGACAGCTTTTTTAGTAAATAACAGTTTACATTAAACTTTGATAGAATAAACAATTCCAATCATGTCATGACTCTTGGTGACTAAGAAGATAAACTTGATATTAGCTTAGCCAGTCTCATTTAAATTTAGTGATTTTAATTTTGAACCAAGTAGTTCGTCAGGGAGCTGTTCGGCATAGATTGTCTATAACGTTGTTCGCTTGCTGCCTGACTATGTTGTCTTCTGGCTTGTATTGGTCTGTTTGTAGAAAGAGGAGAAAAGGGTGTAGTATTTCTTAAAGAGCAAGGATTATAAAAATTATAGTGATTGTTATAATAATCAGAATTATTAGAGTAATAACTCTGATAATATAATTCATCACTTGAAGGAAAATTAAAATAAAGATTAGAATAAAAAACATTTAGATTACCCTGATAAAAACAGTTAGGACTCACACTGGTGACTAAGAAGATAAACTTGATATTAGCTTAGCCAGTCTCATTTAAATTTGGTGATTTTAACTCTATATTTAGACTTTTGATCGATGTGATGCTAAAATCGTGTTTAATTTTTAGTAAAAAAATAAATGAGTTGATTTATTGTGATAAATATCCTTTGAAGCGTTTTAAAACGATCTTTGAAGTTGAATCATTATTGAATTCCTCTGTTCTACTATAAAAATCCAAAATATAATTTATATAAATTATTTGAAATAACATAAAAATTATGCTGAATTTTACCATTTTCATGAATGGATTAATTCCAAAAACGACCTGATCCAAATTTCACGCTTGAATTCTCTCTTCATATCAGCCCTTATGATAACAACTTTCACCACTAATATTGCGAAATATATTCAATTATTGAGCGAGATTTAGTGGTATTGAAGAATTCATAATTTGATTAGAATTCTTTACTCGTCAGATCTGAAATGCACTCGTAATTTTTCACAATGGCCAGTTTTTGTTGCTCAGAATCGAAATATTGTGATTAGAAAAGGTGTCTTTTTTGCATGCATATAAATGTATCTAAAGTCGGAGTTTTAGCCAATAATCCTTAGTTGGTTTTTATCACTAGCATGACTTCGAGTCAGCAAGCTCAAGATACTTTTGAGGGAATTAGGAAACTCTTGTCTTCAAATTTTTAAAGAGTTTCTAATAATTATATCATAGCAAATTATAAGAGAAAAAAAATTTAACCCTCAATATAGTTTTAAACGATGTTCCAATTTCGAATAGTGGTAGAGAGATGATAATAATTATTATAATTTTAAAATGAAAAAAGTTGAAAACTCAAACTCTGATAAAATAAATATTTGATTTTTTCTTTATATTTATTCAAACAACATTATTTTATAAATTCGCTTAACTTGATAAATCTTCTATAGATCTAATAATATTATTCCGTGTAAACAATGTGTCTATGAGTCCAATTTATAGCACAGCATTCTAGTTGTTTTTACCGAGTGAATCAAAAAAATCAGAAAAATATTCTCTGTTGGAAAAAAGTTTTAACAATTTTAATAAAGTATCGTCTCATTGTATGAAGATTTTATCGTAATTCTTCTTCAAGAATTCATGATATTTTGAATTGATTCAGAAAATAAACTTAATTTAAATTCGAGTAAATAAAAATCAGTACCTGAAAAAAATATTCATGAAAAAAAAGATTTTATAAAATTATAATTTTTATAATTATAAACATAATTGAAAAAAAATTCAGTACAGCGAGGACTAACGATACCTGCAATTATTAAATTTCAACACAGAAAAAAAGTGATGATAAATGCTATATTTAAAATATTGTATTACAAGTAACCAATTTTGCAAATACTCCTTTTTGGTGAGTTTAAATGTTCAAAACACAGGTGTTTCACGAGTTAAATATTCACGTAAATTTTCATAAACGTGCGAGAATCCTCTCAAGTTCATAATTCAAAATTCAAAATTTGAAATTTGAAAGAGAATTCGTATTAAATCACTGGATGAACATTTCTCAAAGGATCATTAAGAGTGTCACTTAAAAAATGATAAAAATTTTCAAAGTCACCGAATATAATAATTTCCAACGTTTTCAATTTTGAAACAGGTGTTTTAAAACACACTGAGATATGCAATAAGAGTTGCTAGACAACCCTTTATTAAAAGATCCCGTCCAATGGATTCATAGGTTAGTTTTCCTTGAAAGAAAATCTTTTTCAACTTTTCAATGAACATGTAGAAAAATAATTTTTATCGTTTTCGTAAATCCTAATTAACTCCTCTTTAATATCATATGAATATGAGAAAAAAAGCTACTTAATAAATTATGTTATTTAAACATCCTGTAGAAATAAGAATTTAATTAATAGAAAATTTGTGAGTACAATTGAGTACCAAATTGAAAGAAATTAATTTATTTTTACAATTTTTTCATCGTTTTAATCTGACCCAGAATCCACGAGCCTTTTAAAATATAGATATAAATTTTAAACACACTTTTGCGAATTAAAAAATTCCTTTATAAGAAAAGCAGTGCTCTAAGCACGGGCAAATGAATAAATTTCGTTCATCTGAAAAATAATCTTTTACAAAAATTACAAATCTTCGACCGAATTTGATCAGAAAAAACCTCATCTGAATATTCTATAAAAACAAAATGCTACTTGTGCCCTTTCTAAAGGCCCTAAATCAACGGTCGGCTGTAATTCATTAATGATTTTTTTAATTCCATGAGTAAAAAGGGTTGATGCCAATTATAAGAATAGAGCGCTTTTATTTCGTGGCATACTCATCAGCTTTTACATGCCAGATTTATATAAAGAAAATTGTGTACAAAATCTTGGTTTTAGCTCTCATTGGTTGTTCTCTGGTGCGTGTGTA
>SSNU01000243.1:170979-222357 GCA_012064415.1 Gyrodactylus bullatarudis
ACACACGCACCAGAGAACAACCAATGAGAGCTAAAACCAAGATTTTGTACACAATTTTCTTTATATAAATCTGGCATGTAAAAGCTGATGAGTATGCCACGAAATAAAAGCGCTCTATTCTTATAATTGGCATCAACCCTTTTTACTCATGGAATTATCTGTAGCTCAACTTAAAACAGAGATCAAAGAGTTTCTCTCTCGAAATGGATTTTTTTAAATTCTCTACACTGTACCGAACATAGTGTATTTTTTGAAGAATATATTTGATCAGATTTGCTGCATTTCCCTCTGGAATGACATGACCAAAGATCACATACCACATTGTGTGGATACCAGACTCTTCAATGCTCACGTGAGAATCTCTATTAGAAATCTTTTCTTGTATACCCCTTAGTTATGAATTGAACGAAAGAATAAAAATTTAAATACGACTAATTATAATTCATTAAAAGCTAATGCATACGGCAAAATGTTTATCATGAAATTTCGTTGAAGTTTTTGAATGAGGAAATACAAAATCTTCGAATACACAGTGCATTACACACATCAAATATGTTGTAAGAGACTAGTTATTCTCAAAAAAAGAAATATTCTTCTCTTTATGATTGAAGATTGAATGTCCTTTAAGAGAAATTCCTAGTCATACTGGTGTGCAAATTATTCTGAAGTATTTGAAAAGACGTTAAAGGAAAAAATTCTTTGTTGATCTCATATTGATCTTGATGAGATCTTTTCCATCTCAGCTCGTGAAAATGAACATAAAAATTCAATTGAATTATTTTTCATTTCATTTGTTTAGAATTCTGTAAAGCAATTCTCTCCAACATGTTTCTGCTGTATTTTTTCATTTTATTCTAGTATAATCTTCCAGACACAAGAAATTAAAGGGGAATTTTTCTCTGATTTAATTAGATGAACATACCATCAGGCTATATACATACAATTAAGTAATTGAAATAGCTATTTCAATATAGTCCTTCATTTAAGTGAGGTTAAGATCTTCTCTCCCAATTTATTCAGATTTGTTATCACATTAAATCAAGAAAACACATCAATGTTGGATGTTTAAAAAAAAAAATTTATTGAAGAGAAATACGTATTTCACCAGGTCTTATCAATCTCTAATCCTGGTCTGATATATGTTTATAAAATTATGAATTTTAATGAAAAATTCTTAATGAAATTGTAAAGCTGTGTAGAAAAACTTTCAATTGATGAAAAACCAAAAAACTTCTCCATTGATTTGTTCAAGTATAGAGAAGAAAAATTAAAAATCAATTGGGCCAAGGTAGTTGCAAGTCATGTAGATAGTTCTTTTGTATGCAAAAATTGGGATCTTCATTCATGATTAAGAACTTTTCTCGAATTTTAAGATGCATTTGCTTGTCATCTGGGCATTTGAATAAAATTCTGAAATTTTCTTCATTAGCCTGGCAACCACATTGTTCTAGGTGTCTTTTTATAGAAGAACTCTGATGGCAAGTCTTCTTTCGGTTCTTCCTATATACTTGGCACCACATGTAGCTTGAAAACAATAGATAAGATTTGACTGCTCCTTTGGTTCTTTGAGTTGAAATTTGAACAGACGAGTTGTGCTGAAACAACCTTCAATTGTATTTCGTTATAGTTTTCATTTACTAGTGTGTTCAATTTTCTTCTCAAATTGTGGCCGAAACCATCTCCTTTGAACGTGAGTTTGACGTAGATTTGGATAGTCGATCCATTTTGTTCCTCCTGTATTTCGGGTTGATTGATTGCTTCGTCTTCCAAAGCTTTTTCTATATATTTTCGAACAAAATTGTCTGGATATCCATTTTCTTTTAATCGCAGTTTTATTTCATATATCTCATTCAAGAATTCATCTTCACTAACAATTCTTTTGGTTCTCTTGATTAAGCCTACTACCAAACCTGATTAGTAACTTTCTGGACAGAAACTCTCAAAATGGAGGTATTTACCTGTATCTGATTTTTTGCGGTGGATGTTTCTTTGTATAGTTCCATCAGGTTTTCTGGTAAGCTTTACATCTAAGAAACTCAATGTGTTATCTATTTCATCTTCTTTAGTGAAATTGATGTTTAGGGTATTTCTTCATGTTTTTTTATGTATGAAAAAAGTATGCATTGTGAAGTGTTCTCATGATTTCCTCTTCCTTTGAGACTTACAGAAAATATTGATTTGTTTCTCTTATATAAATGTGATGATGTTGAATTCTTTTTATAAAATACATGGATATTTTCTAGATAGGAGAATTATTTGAGAGAAACACAAGAATTTCCCATCCCTTATTATAAAGAATGTGAAGAAACTAGAATTAATTTACTACATCTTTGAGTCTATGTAAAATCCCCCCAAAAACAATCGTTCAAGTAAAGAGACTTATCGATAAAATTTATGACTAAAATTTTTCTATTATCTTTGTATGATCTCAATTTAGTATTTCTCTTATTTTAATGTCTTTTTGAAGTTTCCATCTCAATGGAAATACTGCATTAATGAAATCCACTCTTTGGTTCAATTATAATTACTTTATACTTGTTATTCTTCATGACACATTTGAAATTGATTCTGATCTCACTTCAGTATTATTCTTTCATTCGATTGAGAACGAAAACTCTTTTTCAAATCTTTCATCAGTAATTGATAATTGATTATAATCAGAGATGAAAGTTGTACAAAATTTAAATCTAATCAATTTTTCTTCAATTTGGGAAACGTTCCCCTTCATCAACAGACTTCTTTATCAATTTGATATCTATATTTTGATTCTAATTCATCAAAATATGTCCCCCGAGTTCAGTGCGAAATTTCTCTGAAAAAAATCAATAGAAAGTTATGATAGTTTTTATTTTCAGAAATCTCATCATGAGTAGGGATCAAAATGACATCACACTCAGTTTACATTTTTTATGGCTAATAAAAATGTTTATTGACCAAAATAAAATCTATTAGCGTATAGATTAATGTTTTTATTTCAATATTTTAGTCGATGATTTTATTGCAATGTCCTACTTTTAGCGATTCCATACTCAGTTCTAATAAGAGAATTTAATCTTGAGAAACGATGGAAAGAAGAAAAATTATTATCAGGAAGAGAGATAGAGTTATTTTTAAACAGGTTGTTGAGTCTATAAAAATTATATCCTTGCGAATCAATCAAGATTGTTCTCAACAAAATATGACTGTTCTCTCATTCAATTTTAGATTTTGATGGAAAAAACTCGTCAAATAGTTTTAAGGGTTAATTGATTATTATTTTTGGTGAGAAGAAAATTGTATGAATATCTACATAACCTCATGACAAGTCTCCAGGTTTCATCAGAGACAAATCACAAACATTGACTGCATGATTATTTACAAAAGAATATATGATATAACGAGAAATTATTAGGCAATGTGATCAGTTTTTCTGTTGAATGTAAAATTATTACGAAATTTCTCGATGTAATTCTTTCGATTGCGTGGAAATTCAGTTTTAAAATCACTTTGTATTTAATAAATCTGGAAATAAATTAAATCCAAAATTTTGGAGGCAATGATAAAATCAATTCTTGGAAAGTCACAATTCATGCATTCGTGTAGCAGTTTCTCTTGTATATCGCTATTTTATCTCTAATAGGCAAATGTTGCGTGCTCTTATAGTTTCGTGTAAAATACTCAAGACTATTGCATGATTTGCAAACCATTTTTCAGGTAATTGGATTTTCAGAAAATTCACTTTCAACAAACCACAAAGCCAGAGTTACCAGCTATAGATTAGAATGTAAATTATTATTATTTATGTAAATCCTTATTAAAAAAACAGTCAACCAATAAATCTGGTTTCTTACAAATTAGAATAAATATAAAGTTTGTTGACAAGAAGATGAGAATTTACTATTTACTATATCAGTGTTTAATTGCTTCTAATCTTGGAAATCGAACAAAATTCTGAGCTCAAATGTTAAAATAGAAGAAAATTATCAAAATTGGCCAAATTTCGTCATACTCAACGTTTTTTGGAATTGTTTTCTTTCAAAAACTTAATGCCTTATTTTATCAGGGAGATCCATAAAATAGATGCGTTCCCGACTAACCAGAAGGAAAATATTGAGATTTTTGTAAAAATGGTAAGTTCTCATCTTTATGTTAGTAATTGAAATTCATAGGTTCAATGTTTTTTTATTTGAAAACTAGTTGAAAGTCTCTTTTATAATGCTTAAAAGAAATAAAGTTTATACATTTTAATTAGTAATTAATAACTACTTATTATAATAGGTATTCACTGAATATTATTCAGGGAACTTGATCGGTACAGATTTGAATTCTGAATTTAAGAGTCAGGTCCTTGGGCATGACACTAAAGCTTGCTTGAGTCTTTTCTTCATTGGTTCACAAAATATTATTTATCCTATAATGTTTGTGACATTCACGAATACTTTTTTTGTAAAATCTACCTTTTGCAGACGAAAGTGAGAGGTTGTTTTATTCAAGTAAAATTTTTTTCAAAGTGAGTGACTAAAATGTTCCTTGAGTTAAAATGAAATTAAATAAAAAAGTCAAGAATTTCACCTTCATTGATTGAATATTCAATGATATCTCAAGGCTGGATTCATCATGAACACTGAATTGATTTGCTTTGATTTGTAATCATTTTCTCATTACTGAATACTGTTGCTTTGAAAAAAATAATTTTAACTTTGAATAAAATGACCTCTCGTCTGCAAAATGAATAGTTATTGGTTGAATTTTAAGTTGTTTTTCAAGAATATTTTTCAAATTTGAAAATAGCTGTATTGAGAAAATATTAAGTATCCAAAAGATTCTCAGGAAAATCCAACTTTCTCATACTTTTTCACATGGGAAGTGGTCAGTGAAAAACAATATTAATATCTTACTTATCCAGGGAAATATTTTTAGCTTGCTTAATACTCAGACAAAATTCAATAGCTCGATGATATCTTCAATATATTCAAAATTATTAATAATTATTAATTGATAATTTATTCATCAGATATCAATAAACTCAAGTCCCTCCCATTAAAGCAGAGATGATAAATATAATCATTACAATTCTAGAGTTGGAAAAGAAAATATGGGTTATTAAAAGAAATTATTAATTTTTAGTGTAATTCATTTTATCAGTCAAATTTTCAGAGAGCTATTGCTAATCGAAAAAAGATCTGACAGTCTTTCCTTATAATTTGAAATTTGACAGTATGTGGAATTACTTTTCTCCCATTTTTATAGTTATTCAAATGTTCAGAATATTTTCACGGAAAACAAAGGGGAAAGATTTCCAAAAATTAGTTTCTTTTAAACCAGCTCGTGATTAAAGGGAAAAGCCAATAGCTATAAATCATCAATTTGGTACAAAGCGATTACTCCTGAACTTCCTCCGTGTTTAATTGATTACAGATAATGTGGAAATGAATTCCTGTAATTCCTTTGATATCAAGATAAGTTATTCTTCCCTCTTAGTCTCGATAGAATTAATTAATTCCTATTCTAAATTATAAAGCTAGTCATTTTAAAAATTTTGTGTTACTATCCTTAGTGATAATAGAAAAATTCGAATTAATTTTCTGAATTTTTGTCTTTGAAATTAATAAAAAATGTTAAGCTCAATAGTGTTTATTGAAAGTTTAACTTAACACATGTATTGTTAATAAATTCTTATTATCATTATTATTATTTGGTACTTTTACGAGATTCGAAAATAATTGCTTTCAGCTCATTGTATTGTGAAGTTTGAAAAATATCTGAGTTTTTGATCAAAAGTATTGAGATTTTTTGTCAAAATCATGAATTCTCATCTTCATACAGCTTTAGCTCGAACAAATTTCACTTGAAGCAACTAGATATTTCCAAAACAAACTAATTCTTGAACAATTTTAACCTGAACTACGAAAACGTGGGGAAGCCGTCATTTTGTTCTTGGAGTTTAAAATCTTTAAAAGCAGAAAGGATTCATAGAAATGTCTATTCCCTTTTATTGATTCAGAATAGAGTCATCTTGTTTCTTTTTGCTTACCACTAACAACTTGATTTTGTAAGTTTATATTTTATTAATTTCAAAAGGAAAATTGAAGAGCTAAAGGGGAGGAATAGAACGTAGCAAGAGTCAACTTTTACCTACACGCTGCTGAGGAATATTTAGCTAATCATTTTCTAACACTTCTGTATTAAACAAATTAATATGTAGAATATATTCATCCTTGTGTAGAATAAACTAAAACGTAGTGTAGAAAGCATCTTATCATCAATAAATTATCAGGAATAGGGGGAAAATATGTTCCATCTTGATTTCATAAAATTCATACAGTACTTGGCTTAAACAAGTTACAATCGCTCAGGCAAAGAAAGAAGATGAAAATTTGAGACAGATTTTTTCCCATGATGATTATATCCCTGAGATTATAAGACAAAACAACATTTGTATAGTACACTTCAGAAATTATTTTTTAGTGATATAATTAATATAAACCTAATTGACATGAAGATGAGAATTTCCTATTTTTACAAAAAACTCAATATTTTTATCCAGAAAGTCAGGAAAAAATTTATTTTTTGGATTCCACTATCAAATGAGCTGATTAGTTTTGAAAACAAAAAAATTTCCGAAAAAAAATTAATCTGACCAAAATTGAGCCGTATTTTGAATTTCGGAAATGTTTCAAATTTCCACTTTTTCAACTTTCAAATCCAAAATTTTTATCGATTTCAAAGATTTGAAGCAGTTAAATATTGATAATTAGCATCAACATTAGACGAAGATTTCGAATTTGGCCGTAGAATTTGAGAGAAAATTACTCTTTCCGAGAAAAAGTTTAATCTCTATATTTTGGATCATTTTCCCTTGTGATAATCGAAAAATTCAAATGGTTCGATTTCCCACCGTAATGACGAATTTCTGTGAATTCCTGCAGTCGAATTCGAAATCTTCGTCTAATGTTGATGCTAATTATCAATATTTAACTGCTTCAAATCTTTGAAATCGATAAAAATTTTGGATTTGAAAGTTGAAAAAGTGGAAATTTGAAACATTTCCGAAATTCAAAATACGGCTCAATTTTGGTCAGATTAATTTTTTTTCGGAAATTTTTTTGTTTTCAAAACTAATCAGCTCATTTGATAGTGGAATCCAAAAAATAAATTTTTTCCTGACTTTCTGGATAAAAATATTGAGTTTTTTGTAAAAATAGGAAATTCTCATCTTCATGTCAACTAGCTTTAGATAAAATTAAGGATTTTCTAATTGACAAATATATCGATAGACCGCTTGACTTTGACTGATGTTGAAAATTCCAGTTCGTGTTAATTTTTTATGTTATAGGTTTATTTTCAGCTAACATCCTAAGCAGATATCCGATTTAAGAAATTTTCTCTCAATATGTTCTCAACAAAGAGTTTGTCAAAAAATTAGTGAAAAAATGAATTTAAATCATTTTGTTTCATTAAAAAGTAAGCCGTGTTAAAAGATCTAGTAATATAATATAGTAAAAACAGGAAACAAGAAAATATTTCCTAGGTAAAGATTAGCTAGGAGTCCAGGAGACATACACCTTTATATTTGGGTAAAGTTTAATTTCCTCAAAATTTTTTTCCTTTCCAATGATCCAAATTGAAAAAGCCAATCAGAGGATTTCGATTTTCATAAATTTGGCTACATATATCTGGCTGATGTAATAGTTTGATGAGAACCGATGAAATATAACTAAATATTCACTCGTCTTCTAAATCCTTTTAATGATTCAGAATTTTTTTAAATATACATTTGTACAAACGAATGGAGAATCTAATTTGAATCTAAAAAATCATACTGGTAGACAATGTCATGGGCCCAATATTATAAGGATGGAAGGAAATATTTTAAACTTGCAATTTTGCTTTCCGTTTTATCTATAGAAAAAGATAAAACATATTTTTTCATTAGAAATCATTTTAGGGAAAAAACAGGAAAATAATTTGCATTGATGCAATAGACTGTGGCAGATCTTTCAATAGATTTTTTTCTCTATCACAGTAAATTAAAATTTATCCTCAACTTTTTTTCATTGGTTAAATTTCATGTTTAGTTGATTTATGATTTTATTCTCAAAGAAAGTACTTTCCTTACCTCACGATCTTTATAGGGTTTCTATCCTGATGAGAAGATTTATTCTAATGTGATATAGGATAATAAGTTGCCAACAAGGTCTAAGGATTATCTTGAGAGGGCTACTATGATTATCAGACTCATCAGGCTTCAATTTCGAATTATTTAATTTCCTGATGAAAAAGATTTTAAAATAAAGTTGGGAATCTATGATTTTTTCATCAAGAAATCGAATTTTTGAAAACACTTTTCTGAATCCTACTCATGTTGCCCACTTTTACCATTTGAAGAAAAAAATTCTGAAAAAAATTATTTTTATTAAAAATATGGCAATTTTTCAAATTTCGGCGCCAAAACACCATTTTTTTCTAACTTTGAACCAAAAATTTTAATTGATTTGAAAGTTAAAGTTGATCAAAATAGCTTTTTCAGAATCAAAATTAGATAAGAAAGCTGACTAACTCCGTTAAATTACCGACAGTTACCCTATTTTCGAGAGATTTTGAATTATCGAAATTTCATTGATTTTCAAGTAGTGGAAATGATCAAAAATTCAAAATTCCCCTTGCAAACAATAATGTGATTATACATCAGATAAGATTCAGCTGAATTGATTTTCTTGTCTAATCCTGATATTGTAAAAAATCTTTTGATCACCCTCCAACTCTCAAATCAATGAAAATTTTCAGTTCAAAGTTCGAAAAAATGGGATTTTGGCGACAATTTGAACTTTGAAAAATGGCCATATTTTTCATTTTAAAATAGTTTTTTTCAGAATTTTTTTCTTCAAATGGTAAAAGTGAGCTACATGAGTAGGATCCCAAAAATCTTTAAAAAATTCGAATTCTTGATGAAAACATCGAGATTTCTGTAAAACTCATAGATTCTCAACTTCATATCAATTAGCTTTAATATAGTTCTTTTACTCCTATACTAACTTATGCTTCCCTACTGGGCCATAAATAACTTTCTCTAAAAGCTCAAGAAATATTAAAGATTAGCAAGCATTTTTCGATTCCCGAAAACTCTTCCTAAAATGATAGTAATCATATCACAAAAAGAAATCATCTTACATTTTGATTACAGTAATGATATGGGGAAGGTTATCTTCAGCTTTATTCATGATCAATTTTGCTATTAACAATTATAATATTGAATAAAAAATAGCTCATGGGGATATTCTTGTTATGACAGTCTTATATTCTAAATCAATACTAAAGAAATTGTGTGAGGAATATGATGTATGTTTTTCTAATGGATTTTGGTAATAGTTATAATTAAAGAGCTGGATAGATTCATGATCAAAAGAATACTATGAAGATGATCAACACAAAAGGATCTCTAAGTGATTTCTAGCATCTTCCTCTATCTCTAGATTCAATCCAAGGGGAGATTTGAAGATTCATAAAATTCAAATAAATTCAGCATTTTAATGAAGATTAAAAAATCATATTTTTTTCTAAACAAATAACTTACATTGTTATGGTAAAACTTAGACTCTACCTAGTGAGGATGAAAAATGTTTGAATGCTCTGTGAGTAAGATTTGCGAAAAGGTGCGAAAATGGAAAACTTGAATGTTGGCACAAGAGTAGTGTAATGAGTAGGAACATGCAGATGGTAACTTAATGGCTTGTTATTTGATAATACAGGAGCCCCACTAATAAGTACGACGATGATTTTGAAAAATAAATTTAAAAAGAGGAGAAGGGTAATTTTTGGTTCACAAGTCACCGGTCTAACTGTATTGTAATCACTAGAGCCTCTTGTCTAACAATTTGCTAAGCTCAAAAATAGCCTTGGAGATAGTAATTTGGATATTATCTCGATGTTTTAGATCAATTTCAACATTAATTAGAAAAAAACATAAATCTGAAAAATAACAATTGTTATAAATTCTATAGTAAAATTATTCCTTCTTGCTAGATAATAATACATTAAAGTTTTCATCTGAAGTTTTCCCCTTATTCTTATTTAAATATAAGCTAGAATCTAGTTTAGATGTTTGTGAATTTTCTATCTAGTATTTGCTCAATTCTGATAACAATTTCATGTCAAACTCTAAGTAGTTCGATAGACGGGAAAAAGAATAGAGGAATGTAAAAGTTAAGCTCAAAATAGAATATCATCAGGAATTTCTAATCATATCAATCAAGTTATGTCCTAAGTTTATCTATAGAAAATAGTAATTCCTCCAGAAGACAACATAGTCAGGTACAGTCGTAGACAGAACTGGTGGAGTAAGCCATTCCGACGATAATAAAGCGGCATATACCACAACAAGATGTAATATAGATCAAAATTTTGCAAGAAATCCATTGGTGGAATTATTTTGTTCGAAAATTAATGATTAGGGCCGCAAAATTTTTATAGGTCAAAATTGATTACTTTAGAGGTTAATACTCACTTTATTATTTGCTCCAGGGAGAATAAAAAATGTTCATTGGAGCCTATTAAATGCGCTCTTTCATTTGAAAATAAAAAAATTCTACAAAAACCCTTCTTTCAAAAATCGTTTTACATCATTTTTACTTAAAAGTAGTATTGTAATAAGTAATATTTCGCTATATAGGAACACATTTAAGACCTTGTGGATCTAACTTCACAAAATACCTAGCTGAAAAGGGCCTCAATAGAAAGACAAATAAATTCTGATCATTATATGTATAGGATTTATTAATTGGTAAGATAGATCCGTATAAATTATACCGAAAGAAGAAATTCATAAATTCATGAAAAATTGGACTTTTTGACTTTTTCATTCTGCTATTATTCAGGAAAATGAATAGATTTACCAGTCAGAAAATTATTAAGAACTATATATAAATGATTAATGGATGTTCTGAAAGAACCTGTCAGCAATCATAAGCTTAAAATAAAATTCTTTCAAGTCTGGTTAAAAAATGAGATCAAACGATGTTAATGATGAGCTGTTAAACAGGTTGAGTATGAATAATACTTAACTTTAGTTGCTCTATCGAACTATTAAAAAATCTATTTGCTAAATAAGCGTTTCATGTTAAAATTAACAAAATATGAAATTATAATAGAATTACTGAATACAAAAAGGTTCTGTTTATTTAAGAAAAACAAAACTTAAACTTGAAAAAAGGTTATGTAAAAATTCTTCATATTCGTATGATATTTTTTCAGATATTTCTAAATTGATTAGCTTGAACGATTGTAGATGTTTTATTTTTTGAGATTTACTTTTAACTTTACATGTGTAAATTTTTAAATATAAATTCTAAAAAGGAGAAATTTCCTAATTCCTAATTTTACTACTTTCAATCGAAGAAAGATCCATTTCATCTCCGAAAATTGAGGAGGACAAACATTTATATTATAATGTTTCCATTTCTTCAATATAATTGATTCCTATCTATGATTTATAATATTCATAAAATTAGAGATTTCATCTCATCCATTCTCTTTAATTAAGACAAAACTAAGTTTTATTGAGATGAAAATTATTGAAATAAGCATACTTTATAAGGATTATGTATTAAAATAACATGTTTGTTGAATTTTAATCCATCTATAATTTATCTTGCAATCTTATATTCATGATTTTTACATCATAGTGTTCTATGACTTTTATCCGAAATTTAACGATTCCATATGTTTTCTCTTACCAATATACCAATAATACATCAGGAATATACCGAAAATATTCACGCAATTTCTCGCGAAGGCTCACTCCACCAGCTTTGTCCACGACTGTAGCAAGCGAACAACGTTATAGTCAATAATTCCTCTATTGAGAATAATTGATTTGCAAAAGTGATGACGGAATCTAATTTGGAGAATTTTGTCTGATACGAAAAAGAAGACGTATCAAATTAATAATATAGGAAAAGTGTGCAATGTTTCTTTCCTTGTTTTTGCTATCCTATTTGTATTTATAACCTTACTTATTATTGTTATGAGATATGAGGAAAAGATTAATTAATTTCTACTCTCATGTTTAAGACTTCATCTCTACTAATGTAATTGAATTTCTTCAGTGAAGAATCTTCACAAGGAGAATCACAAAATGCCTTGAGCTCTATGTTGATGATATTATAGTCTGTATTAATTTTACATATAGATTTATACAGGATTCTACATCATAAGATACATAAATGAAATTTAAAGCTAATTGATATGAAGTTAGCAATCTATGATGGGCACAAGAATCTCAAGTCCCACTGGGTTATTTCTATCACATATCATTTTAGCAACTATTATTATTGTTCATTTAAGCCTCAGATTATACTTGGTTTACCACCCATTCGATAGGAAATCTATTAGTCTCCTGTAATTCGCAAAGATCTCAGGTCTATCATTCGTCAAACACGTGCTATATTGATTGATAAAAAAGCTCAATTCATTGTAAACCTTGAATGAATGAGTTTATAAAATTAAATTTGTTAGAAATACAGTGGGACACTAAGGGTTTAGAAGTATAAAATAATCATGACGAGGGAAATGGTCATATAGTACTAACAGATCCTATGATTAAAACACGTTGTAGACATTTTCACATTAAAGAGTACAGTACAAATTGTAGGCAGTATAGAATGATTGACTGAGTTTTCAATTTAATGAATTTCAAGTGTAGTGTTAACATTTTTATTCTCTTTTTTTACCCAACTAATTTAAATTTTTTTGCAAGAGATCTTTTATACAAAAGTGATTGTATCGAATTTTTGGATAAAAAAGAACAGTGCTCTCTCTTATTACATCCCACTAAACGAATTTATTAAATTCACCCCTCTCAAACAATGGAACAATATCAATGAAACTACTGTTATTATCCCCTTCAATGGCCTAGGAAATTCTAAGTGTAGTGAATTAATTAAAAGGGGGAACCGAAAAATCTTTGAAGATTCAAAAAATTCTGAGGAAAATTGGAAACGATCTTGTGTATAAAAATATTTTTTTTTCTTTACAGTAATTTTTCTTCTTATTTAAGGACATTAAGATGGAGAATACGTGACTTGAAAAAAGGGAAAAAGTCATTTTGAACTGATTTTAAACGTCAGATAACATATATAACACTTTTATAATGAAATGTATTTGCCTTGGATTATCTTATTGAAAATTGATTAATCGATAATACACATTAAAAACTACTTTTAATAAAATTTACATTCACACAATATTCTGAAAAATCCCAATAGTGAATGAAATTCCATCTTTTATGTTTATATCTGTGTATCTGATCAAGACTAATTCATTAATTTGATGAAAATTTGAAATTGAGATTCTCTGATTAGCTAGGCAACTACAACTTCTCGTTCAACGATGATACGCCTATAGCAAATACTAAAATGAATAAATTAGCGACTTGAATTTGAGCACATTGATTGGATGGATTAGGCAAAATCTAATTCAACTCTCTCAGATAATTTCTTCCTTCAGGTATGAAATTTCCAAATCCAGCTATTCTCAATGAATTTCGGAATTCATGATTTTCACAGAATTCAATTCACAGGTATCAAAATTTTCTAAAGATTTTTTGGTTACCGATTCAAAAAGTTCACTTTAACTGATTTAAGAATAAAAACTCGAAAAATTTAGAGCCATTTTAAATTTCGAGATGCCGCGATTTTTGCATTTTTTTAATTTTGAGTTGAAAATTTTTGTTGATTTTAAGATGTGAGAGGAATTAAACGTCATTTTTCTGGATCCTCATCCTAATTCATCGATTTCCAAGCAGTAAAAATGATTGAAATATAGAAAGTAGACTTTCGAAAGTAAATGGAGTGTTTTCTAAAATCTCTACGACCATTTTTGGTCAACTTTTCTATTGATGATCCAAAAAATAATGTTTGATTTCTCTCACACCTTTAAATCAACAAAAAATTTCAACTCAAAATTTAAAAAATGGAAAAATCGCCCCATAACGAAATTTAAAATGGCTTCCAATATTTCCGTATTTTTTCGAAATTTTATTTTTTAATCAGTGAAGTGAACCTTTTGAATCGGTTACCAAAAAATCTTTAGAAAAGTTTGATGCTTGATGAATAAGTGAGAATTCTGTGAAAATCGTGAATTCCGAAATTCATTGAGGACAGCTTTAGAATTTGAGATAATAATGAAAAAAAATTCATTTTTTATCAGAATCTTTAAAGTACAACATCTAATATCCAAACAGATTTTTCCTAATCGATATGTTATTGGACACTATTCTCTGATATTCAATTAGATTTTGCTTCAATTCCACATTGTATCGCTGATACGTAGTACGTATGCATTATCAAACTTTTCAATTGATTCCCATGCAAATACATGAAATATTCAAAAGAAGATTGTTTGAAGAGCCCTTATAGCCGGATAAAACAATTTCATTAAGAAGAAAACAAATCAAATTACTCAGATGAAAGTAGCTTTCCAAATTTAATAAAAAATAATTTTTAAAGTATCCTATAGATACTCATTCTGTGGCGCTCTAAATCTTTCTTGAACATGGTACAAACATGGTGATTTAGTGGGCTGAATTAGATAAACAATTATTATTAATAACTCATATGTATATTTGTTTAAAAAGATATTGTTGGGCGATATATATAAAATATATATATTTATTTTGTCTCATTCACCACGTGCTTCATCTTCTCTAAATCACATGGTATCTTCCTTATGATAAAATAGTTCTTGTGGAATGTCTCTGAAAAGGGTCTATATTGATAGATTTTTAATAAAGTTCATTTTAATCACAGGAATAGATTAGGGATCTTTTCAAGCAACAAATCGAAGTATAAAATTAATAATAAGAAGATTCAAGCATCTGTTAGGTTTTTATTAAAAAAAAATAAACCTTCAATATGCATGCTTCCAGTTCAGTTTTATCTTAAAAATTAACCAGATTTATTAATTCGAACGAGATAATTTCTCTCTTTGGGATCATACAATATCTGCCAAATGGATTAATAATGATTTATACAGGAGAAATTATTGGGATATTGACCAAAATGATTTTGTATATTTAATAAGTAATACCTATTAAGTGAGGAATTAATGGATGGATCGAAATGGAGGGGATTTATTTTTATTCCGGATAAAATTTAAATAAATTTTCATAAATCTACCAATTAGTAGAGGTAACTTATTAATATTCAGATTTGAATAATTTCAAAAAGTGAAAAATTATACGATTTGCATTAGCGTTTCCATCTTGGAACAATTTTATCAACGAAATTCTCATGGTACATAGAAGATAAAGTGAGATGGAATATTTTTATAAATTATTCTGAATTGCATTGTCACAATTCATTTATCCTTATTCGGAATCCGAATTTCGGATACACTAAACTATGTAGGGAGAATCATTGTGAAGAAATATTTCTGATTAATACAGATTTTATATGAAGGCATTGTGTAATTACTTTGAAGTAACAACACGATTATATAATAAAAATATATGAAAATATTCACCACCTTTTAATATTTATGTTATGCATCTTGAGAATAAACTAAATAATTATTTCACAACTCTTAAAAATAAAATAGATCAAATAGTGAAAATTTCCCAGTTAAATTATGCTGAATAGAGGTAGATGATAACTGTTTGTGAAAAAAAAATCCGCAACATTTATATTCCAAACATTTGAAATCATTTTTATCAAATAAGCTTTATTCTTAATTAAAATACACATATTAAATACCAGTAATGCAATCTTAAGATCTACAGTGTATTATTAATAATAATTTGTTATACATACAGTGATAATCATAATTTCAAATTTAATTCCCAATTCAGGTAAGGATTAATAAATTCCTTTTATAATAAGTTAAAAATTATTTATAAATTCCTTTTTTAATGTTAATGTTCAAAAATTGATCATACACAACGCAGTAGTATTCCAGTTAAAGAATACACGACGAATTACTCATCATTGTCTGTATTATGTTTTTTTTATATTTTTCATTCATGCACGCGTCTAAAATACGTTATGGATATGGAGAAGCACTCTGATTGGCTGCTACATGCTTCACTCTTATTGGCTAAATAAATATCCTCCAGTAATGTACAATTTGATAGAGATAGCGCCATTTTGGAATAGACAAAGCTGAAGATTAGAGTTATTTATCAATAATTGAAATCATTGCATGCTTTCAAGCCGACTCAGATGAATTCTAAAGTTGAAAATATCTGCTTGGATTACTTTGGATAATAAAGTCAGAAAAATTTCGATTATAAGATGGAAATTTGGATATTGAATTTATTTATTATTATTATTTCATACAACCCAGAATTCATTGATGCTCAAAAAATTCCAAATTTTTACCAATCTAACTCGAGATCACATGTCTTTCAGTCAATTATTCACAGAAAATTGAGAAATTCTGACTATTTTAATGATAATATACGACCACCCAGGATAACACCTGATTTAGATTTAAAATTTTATTTCTACGACTCACAAGGTGGAAAGATAACATGTTCAGTTGATTCTTATCCAAGTTCAAATATTTCCTGGCATTCAATTAATCCAATGGATGGCCTGTAAGTTTTAATAAATCTGACCGATGTTTTTTTTCACATAGTGGGTCAAATTTATTGAACTATACAACAAATGATGAAGCAGGTACTTTGTTATTCGGCAAATCTCAAACTACAATGTCAAGTTCAATATTCTTTTGTCAAGCCAGAAATGTCTATGGTGTTGCTAGATCAAGAAAGATGATTGTTTACAAAGGTTGGTCTTTTTCTTACGCAAAAAAATTCTCATCGAAAAGTCGTTGGATTTTTAATCAATAATTTTTTTTCATATCAGTACCAAGAGTTGAAATGTCGTCCATCAGATATGAGAACAGGGAAGTAAAACCTGGCCACAAAGCCATTATTTCGTGTAGGCCTTCTCACGGCGATTTGTCAAGATTTTATCGATTGAAACATTGGGAGTTGTACCTGAATAATGAAGCCTATGAAAAGGTCAATGAAACTAGTCAGTTTTTCCTATTCAATAATTGATTATAAACAAAATTAATTTCAATGATATACTTGCAGAAGGACGATATTCAGTGATAAACATCTTTCCTAATGAACAGCAATTACATATAAATAATGTCTCCAAATTAGAATTATTTCAACAACTTTCAGTATCTTGTGTCCTAGAGTCGATAGTTGAACCGAATCATGTCCTTTCGGATTTATCTTCAATTGCTCTTCTCAAGGAAAATACAATCGATAGTGCACATGCTAGCATGTTATCGATTGATACTAAAATAAATGCTGAGTATTTGACACGTGTTGAACTACCTTGTCCCTTGATGGGAGGACGAATTGAAGATATTGTTTGGCGTTACAATGACAATCTAATCGATACTAATACGTTGAACAATAAAGAACTTGAGATTGTAAATGGAAATCTTGTGATTAAAAAAGTACATCAATCAAATTCTGGTCGTTACAAGTGCACTCATCCATTAGCCTCAGAATCAGCTGCCTTTTCCTTACGTGTCAAAAGTATGTTGGAATTAATATTTTTGAATTTTTTAAATTCTTCAAAAATCCTTTACAGTTCCATTATCTGTTAACATGAGTGAAAGTAAGATTTCAATCAGCCAAGGTACTAAAGTTGAATTGACCTGTACCATAATTGGAAACCCAATTACCAAAAACTATTGGCTTCTCAACGGAAAAATGTTGAACGAATCTCATGGTATTAGGATCGTAGCAGATCAACAATTTGAATTATCGTCAATCGTTGAAAAAATTGTTATTGACAATTTCCAACTCCATCATGTTGGTGTTTACCAGTGTGTGGCTGAAAGTTATGAACCTGTATCTTTGGATAATAAGAATGAGAAACTAATCGATAATGCAATTGGAACCAAGCATCTACTTATGAAAGGTTAGTCAAGTTTTAGTCTCGAGCAAAATTCAAGGATCCCATTATTCTTTCATTTATTATTTTTTTTATTTTTCAGAAATGGCCCCAATGTTGATATCACAGGAACCAAGATCGGAAAACAATGATCCAGTGACAACATTCTACTGGACCTCTCATATGGAAAAATTGAGGTTCAACTGCTTATTTGCCGCGCATCCTCTCGGGGAAATTGTTTGGTCCTTGGATGATAATGAATTGCCGAATGAAATTAGCTCAAAGTATTCAATTCAAATTGATAAAAAATTGGAGAAGATCAATAGCTCTGCATACATGTTCAATGCTAGCCTCGAGATTAGCTTAGATATGGTAATTCCCAATGCATAACTAATATCCCATAATACTTTTGCATACAAATTAGCGTTATCCCATATCATATTGTTATTTTATTACTCGGCTAATTCTTTGCAAATAAATTTAGTTTTTTGATGATCGTCAACTCTGGCGTTTTGGTGGAGAGTATAGAGCTACCTTGACGAATGATTACGGCAATGCTACATGCAGAATGTTCACTACAGTCAATGCTGATCTCAGAATAAGGAGTATTCCATCGAATCAGGCCCTTTTGGATATAAACTCTAATAAATACGATAGTAATAATAATAATAACAACTTGGTTGCCAATGAGACAGCCATATTAAATCGTCATTTCACAATGAAATGTTATGCTATCGGTATAAAAACACCTACTGTAAGTTGAAAATGGTCAATGGTTATGGTAATAAAATTTTATTCTTTTTAAATTTAAGTTAAAATGGAGACGTAACTATGCCAATGAACCATCCAAGTATATACCCATGGATCATAGACATGAACTATCTGAGAATGGACGTATATTTGTTATAAATTCAGTACAAATGAATGACGAAGGTCAATACGAGTGCATTGCCAAGCAAGGGACAAATGAAGTGTCCATAATAAAAAATTTGATTGTTAAAAGTGAGTATTTTATAAAAATAAATCATAAATTATAATAAAAGATACAGGAGAATACTTTTCATCGAACCAAAAATTCATTCTAGTATGAATTGAATAATTTTGGAAAAATCAATACTTCAATTCTTTTATTCTTATTATAATTCGGTACATATCCTAATTTTACCATATTTTACTTATTTTTCTACAGAGAACATCTATAAAAATCCAACATTGTTTACTTTTTTCTATAATGTATAAATATATTTTTCCACAAATAAATTCATATTGAGGTTATCTTTCGTTTTCATCCCAGAAAGAAAGTAATAAAATGACTGTTTATTACAAATTGTTATTTTCTGGGCCTAGAGGAAACATTAAAATTGGATAAAACAACCCTGATGAATTACCGTGATGAATCATAATTTTGCTAAAGTGTGTAGTCTCAGTTCAATTTCTTTCCAGATAGATTATTTTTAATGATATCACGTCCTTCTGTTAATGGCCACTTATTTCAAATAACTGAGTTGATCTTTTATGAAGTCATTATCATTCTTTTATTACAATTTACAGAGGCTCCAGTTATCCAGGCTCTGCCAAACTCTCTGAATGTAAGCTTTCGTAATGAAATTTCCCTCTACTACGGATGCAATGCAATGTCAGCCGATAAACCCTGGTATGCTTGGTGGGAGTTTCAACGATACAAGACTCGAGGCATAATACGAATTGATCCAGAAGCTAGTCCTCCCTTTAATGATCTTAAAATAGATGTATGTTTACTATTTTCATTACTATTAATAAAAGTTTTATTTTCTGCTTTTATTTCACATTGCAGTATGCCCAATCTGGTTCTGATGCCAATTATGTACTTCCATCTGCATTAAGCTCTCTGCTACCAGAATTCGTTAAGACAAGACCCAATGAAGTGGCTAACATTCGCAATATTGGACCTCTTTTGAAGGCGAAGCATCATGGTAATTTAATTTGTGTTGTTCGCAATTCTGTTGGTGAGGCGAGAAGTTCAATTTCAATTAGTTTCATGCGTAAGATCATAAAAACCAGGCAAAATTAAGATGATTATTTAATTTTTATTATTATTATTATTTTTCAGCTGAACTAGAGTTTGAGTCTAGACCACCAAACAGTATAGATGTCATTTTGAAGCAAAACATTTTCATTGATTGCTCTCCAAAAAAGTCTGAAGTTGACGCCTATGTTGAGTGGAAATGTAAGTTGTCAAAATCTTCCATACTTCTTGTATTTAGCCTTTTAATGCAGATTCAATTTATTTTTCAGTTTCAAATCAGAAACACTCCCTGGATCAGCTATCAGATGAGCAAAAGGAGCGAATTAAACAACATGACAACGGAACTTTATCAATCCTCAACGTTGAAGAGAACGACCCGAAAAAGTTTTATTGTTTTCTCAAACATCCCCAAGATTCGAATATTCAGAATAGCTCTGCTCTCAATCTGGAAATTCATGGTAATTTTTATATATTTTTACATTCGACATTTTTAGTTCCTGCTCGAATCGATAACATGGTCAGGGAAGAGAAAAAAGTTCGCGGCTCCAAATTCAACCTGACATGCTCGGTTTACGGAGACGAGCGTAATCGTTTTGTTGACTGGTATTTTCGTCGGGAAAATACATCTGATTGGATTCACTTGAAAGAACCAACTTGTGTGCTTACTAATAATGCCGATGAACTATGTCGAACCTATCGAAGTGACCCAGAAAATGAAATTCAATTTCTCGTTGTGAGTTTTTTTAAAATAATTAAAAATTATTTTCAGCAATACTCGTTCTATTAACTCTAAATTCTATTGAGTTAGTATTAGAAAAGATCATTCAAGATATTACTTTCTCTCCTATTCATATCGATTACTTTCTCGGGTTTGATTTGGTAAAGATAAATAATGAAGCTGTATATGTTGTTGATTGAATTTTGATAAAGAACTGATTATTCTTTATCACTGTTGGTTAAGAATATTTCCCAGTACGATTCCTTTCTGTACATAATACACTCAACAAACAAATGTTTCATTAAATAGATTTATATATCTTCACCTTTTAAATAATACCATATCATACTTGGTGTATTATGATAATATTTGGGATCTATACTTGTACCACAATGTATTTTTGAATAGTATTGCCCATTTAATAACATTGATTGAAGGAGAAATAAACCCTGAAAATACTGTTGCGTTATCCAAATACAGATATGATGTTTATTTATTATATAGACTGTATTTATTTGATAAATCTGAATGCTTATCATATTTATATTCATATAGCATGACATTATTCATGTTTTAATTTATTCTTAGTACACTAAACACGATGAAAATGACAAGTTACGTGTGGATAAACTACTCGAGTTTATCAATGTCAATACAAACTATATGGGACATTATAAATGTGTTGCTGTGAATGAGTACAATTCAAAAAGTACTAATTTTCAAGATGATGCCTTGAAAAGTGGATTATCTATTGATCCCAGATCAGTAGATTCAACTATGCAGTTGACTATAATCGGTTAGTTCTATCATCATTAAAGTTAATTAACTATTTTTTTCATCTTTCAACATTGGAAATACTCATCTTGTACTTTAAAAAGAAAATAAAGAAGAAAACATTCAAGCAACTTGTCCTATTTTCTTTCGAATCTTCTCTTTTTTATTCCTTCAATGTTTTATTTTGGTGTTATCACTGTTGGATATATACTGTATTCTCTTTTGTGTTAAATAAACAGAAATTAATGCAATGTTATTTTGATTGATGTATTTTTTCTCTCTCGGTAGGGATTCCTGGACGTGCATTGTTTTCCAACAGCCAAAAGGCTATTACATCAAATTCAATCTTCCTCGATTGGAATGAGCCAAAGGATACAGGAAACCTTCCCCTTTCATCTTATCGGCTCTTCATTGAGTCGAATCCAGTGGAGAGTTCTCGCAAAATCACTGTGCCTCCCAATCAAACCTCACTGGAAATTGACAACCTTCATCCCTATACTTCGTATACAATCAAGATTGAAGCTGTGAATGATGTTGGTGTTGGACCGTCTGACACAATTACCTTGGTAACTCAGGAATCAAGTAAGTAATCAAATCAAAAATGATTTTCTGCTAAAATAACATTTTATTGTTAGAGCCTAGTGCCAGCGTTAGGAACTTGAATTGTTCGTCACTCTCTTCTGATGAAATTGAAGTGAAATGGGACGACCCAGAAACATCGCATCAGAATGGCAACATTGACAGATACTGGGTGTGCAAATTGAATTTGAACCTCATTCAAGACATAAGAAATGACCAAGATCTCAAGAAAATCGATTGGCCTGAAAAATATCGGGAAAATCAAGAGTAAGCTCCAAATGCTTGATTTTCTAAATTTTAAAATATTCTTTCAACTCTCTTAGAATACCATCTAAATTCGATTGCGAACTCGTACACATTGCGAGGTTTATTGAACTCAACAATCTATCAAAATTTACTCCATACGGAATAAGGGTAGTTGCTTTAAACAGTAAGGGATCATCCCCACCAGACTATTGCTATGCTCGAACTCTCGAAGATTGTAAGTTTACTCTCAATATCCAAGATTAAAAAATCGATATAAACGTTGTAATTGTTATAGTACCTCAAGAGGAGCCTCTAAACGTCAGATGTACCGGCCTTCAACATAGTATTAGTGTAGCTTGGGATACGCCAAATCTAACCTCTATAAATGGAATTTTATCCGGATACAAAGTTCATTATTTTAAAACAAACTCATTCAAAGGTTTGTTTAATTCTCGGATCATTTGTTTACTATGTTTCCTAACAGTTGCATATTATTAGATGAAAGTAACATTGTTGAGACTGCAGTGGAAGCGAGAAACTCTCAGAAACTTAAAGGTCTTACACCATTTACAAACTATACAATAAGAGTTTATGCAGTTAATGTCAAAGGCCATGGCCCTCCGTCTAAGGACATTTATTGTAAAACTAGTGAAGCTCCATCCGAAGCTCCAGGTAAGATTTCCTTTATTAACACATTCTCTAGAGAATATCAAGATATTATTGATAAACGAGACTTGTGTTAATGCCGTATGGACACATCCAAGTTCTCCAAATGGAGTCATATCAAATTACTGTCTTTCACAACAAGAGGTTGATATCAATCAGAATAATCGACCAATAACATCCCTACAGTACGCAACATGTTTTCCTGCTGATTTTCGTAAAGAATATCAATCAAAAGATATTTGTAACTTCCAAATGGGCAAGTTTTATCGTCTTAGCATACGTGGGAAGCATGCGTTCGAGGGTAAAAGTGCATATTCTGAAATATTCACTCCGAAACTCAATAGTAAGCAATTTTATTATCTTTCTTTTCGATCAGTTATACAGCATTGATCAAAATTGTTATTTTTCAAGTTTTATTCCCTGAAAACAATGTTATGTATCATAAAAGTCTACAACAAATTAATTCTCTTATTCTTTAGCAAACCTTTCAATCATCAGCATTGGAAGGAATATCAAGGCACTACCGGGAGATTCTATTGTCCTGGATTGTGAAATCTCTGAACCAGTCATTCCAAAGTGGACATTTATAAGTGAAACTAATGTCATTTCTGAGTAAGCTCACAGAGAACAATTTTGAATTATTTAAGATTTTAACTTTATGAAAATTTTAGTGTGATTCCAACTTTTGAAAATGGATCTTATCTCATAATGAATACGGGCGAAGCTGACAAAGGCACATACAACTGCAGTATTTCTTATGAACAACAAATTTCTTATCATATTTCTATGATTAACATAGATGAAAGTAAGATTCGAAATAAACAACCATGACAATTTTAATTATTATCTCTAATTATCTATCTATCAAATTGAGAATTTCATTATTTTCTTATCCGATTTACACAATGGAAATTAATCTTGAATCCATTAAATTTCATTGTAGTTGACAATGTTTAAATCGGAAAAGAAATTGCTAGCCAAGAGTAAAATACAAATTTTTCAATTTGTAATTTGAAGAAATATTTTATTTACATAAATTTTTCATTAGCTCATCCAAATCCACCAGTTTGGCGCAGCTCTAAATCGACTTCAAAGAGTGTACAAGTTGAATGGAATGCTCCAGCCCAATGGCCAACTGCACCAATAACAGGATATTTACTGAATTGGACAAATCATTATTCTGGTGAAGTGAGCCAGGCAAAAGTAGATAAAGATCAGAGATCTTACTTTGTTGGTAATCTTACATGTGCCACTCGGTTGTCCTTCAACATTGCTGCTGAAAATGCCTATGGTTTGGGAAGAAATTCAAATGGCTCCTTCGATGTGGCCACTTCTGGGCAGGGTAAAATTAAATTTTTTAACCTTGATATCTTTCCTTGATAAAATCTTGTTTTTATTTCTCAATTCTAGGGCCAAAGATGAACAAGAATGTGAATATTCTCATCATGCCAGAAAATAAGACCAATTCTGTCCTTTTTGATATGTCACATTTTATCAAAGGAAAAGAATGTCCGCCGTTCTTTTATCAGGTTCTTGTTACAACCTCTCTTAAACAGGGGAATCTTCTGAGAGGTCGACGTCAGGTCCAAGATTCAAAAAGTGGGGAAGATGGAAAGGTTGTTTTTGACAGGAAAGTTTCTAGAAATGAACTTGTCAGCATTGATCCTTACAAAGTGAAAGAGAAATGGTATATTAACGTTACCAATCTGAATGCAGCTTCCAATTACTTCTACTCGAT
This sequence comes from Gyrodactylus bullatarudis, assembly GCA_012064415.1. NCBI lineage: Eukaryota > Metazoa > Platyhelminthes > Monogenea > Gyrodactylidea > Gyrodactylidae > Gyrodactylus > Gyrodactylus bullatarudis. The sequence continues at coordinate 195,600 of SSNU01000243.1, forward strand.
AAAGGCTGAAAATCCAGCAGGATCTCATGTTATAACGGGAAAATTCCAAAGTGGTATTTATAATACAAGTTAGTGTATTTTCATGTAAATTCGATTGACCAATCAACTTTTAACTAAATTTATTTATACCCCAAGGCGTTAAACAACCTAAAATGTATTTTTATTTTGTTTTCAGGAAACTTTGATGCATCGTTACACTCGATGAATAATTTGAATGAGAGTAATCTCATGAGACCGAGTGTTCTTGTGCCATTGTCAATTATGTTTATTCTCTTATTAATTCTAACTCTTTCCATGTTGTTCTATTTTAAACATCGAAAGTTGTCCGATAATCTGTTCAATGGAAATAGTATGACGACGTCAACGTATAACGGAAAAATTGTAATGGCAATTGACCCAGTCACAGGTCTGCCAATTTCCAATGTTGTTACAAATGGAAAACGAAGTATTAATATATCTCCTAGATACTTGAAAAACAATGAAATTAAAAGTCATAATGATCTTCTTCTCCTAAATGGGCAATCAAAAAGAAAGAAGAAAAGTTTCTTTGCAAGTTTATTCTCGGGTAGAATCTCCGGAAGGGCAAAAGAAGCTGACTCAATTTCCGTCAAATCGGTTGATAGTCAAGGACAAATTAATCCTTACGCTACCTATGAAGCTACAGGCCCATTCAGCGGATCAGAAAGTAAGCCGAGCACAGCAATGCTAAGTTCAGGCATTAATATGGGAAGTGGGTCAACCTGTGTGAAACTTACACCTGACGAAGCATTCAGACAAATGCTAAAAACTCAAAAAAGTCAATCTTCTATCATGAACAATCGTGAGTTGGTTTAATTTGAAAATTTATTCTTTATGAATTTCCTTTCTTTAAATTAGCTATGAATTATCCTCAGTTGGTTAAAAAATCGAATTGGCTTGATCCTGCACCGAATAGTAGTCTCAGTAGGCGTCGACAAATAAGTAATTTGAAGCAATCCCAGCCTAGATCTTATGCTGAACTCTTGGAACATCAGAGAAATTTAATGATGCTTGCTTCAACCAACGCAAAAGCCATTATTGATCCAATCAATGCTCCATATGATATTGGAGCTGATGGAATGATTAGCAATGCTTCCATTTATTCAGGTAGGAGTAACTCAGGCCGTAGGTTCAACTCAATGGAGTCACTTAATCGTCTTGGACCAACTTATCACCGAGGATTTCCCGGGGGTGTCAATGAATACTCTGAGAAGATTGTCAATCAAAGTAATCTGCTCTATGATTCGAACCAGTCTATGATGAAACCAGTTCTACAGAGAAGCCAGATTTTCAATTCCACTGGAATATCTTCCAATAATGAAGAGCTGCTACAAGCCTATGAATTCGGCCAGAGAGCTTCAAATAATGAAAAACTCCTGAGAATGAAACAGCTGATTAGTCAAGCTCGCTCTGGTGGACCTATGATTCTGAATAGTAATGATTCTTCTGTTATGCTAGACTATAATCAACATCCTATTGCCTTAAAATCAGTTCCTAATCAAATGAAACGCTATGGACCTAGAGAATCTCAACGAAATATCATTATGGTTCGTCAACAGAGTCAGCCAAAAGGTTTACCCAGTCAACGTTTCTACCATCAAATGTCAATTGGCAACAACAACACAGCAATGCATCCAGACGAAACCCTGTACACTGGTGGAGATATGACGTATGCTTCAATTGATTATAATAACGGGGCTGGACAGAGAATTAATAATTCATCTCTTTTGAGAAATAAGAATTATGTGCCTAAACGTCCTCTTCCAGACCTTCCCACGAAAAAGAATTACTCTTTAGAGAATATGTAAGTAATTCATTATTACTCATTCATTAATCAACTTGTTACGATCAAGTTTACTTATTTTAATTTGAAAATTATCTATTTTTAGCATCAAGTCTACTGAAGAAATTCAAGAATTCAACGAAACAAATGAAGATGAAAATGTTTACACAAAAGAATTTGTTGTTGTCTGATAAAAGGCATTTCAGATTATCACATGTTAGTGGATCTTCCTTTTGCGATCAAACCCTTATAAGAACCAGAGCAATTGTGTCTTTCTTGACCAAATTATATATTTTTTCTTTTTCCAACTGTACTACTGTAATATGATAATTTCCTATAGTCCTCTTTCTCCAGCAAAATTAACTCTCTTGGTTCCAGATCCCTCTCTGTCATTCCTTTTAAAATATTTTTCTAACAAATTTACTTTTATACAATACAATTGAAATTCGAAATATTTCCTGTTATACTTGGATTGAATTAACTCATTAATTAACTCCCAAATGTGTGCTATCCCTTTTAATCTATAAACTATATAGCATAGTTGTTGGAGCTATTCCATTTTTATTTATTTTCAAACTGGATAAAATATTGCAAATCAGAAAACCTTTGTATAGACCCTCGTTTTCAGGGATCCTTTTTTTCTATTCACAATCAAAAAACTCTTTCAGATTTATTACTATTATTTATTGAAAAAAACCTTCAGTCTGACAAATTGGAATTATGAAATTCAAATGAGATGTAAAATTCTTTATTATAAACTAATTGTAAATACAGTAATTCTCATATGCAACTAACACGAATGAGTAATTTTATAAATTAGAAATAAGCTGATATATTCTCTCTTAAGAGACACGCATAAACGATTAGAACTTGATAGAGAAATTTTGAAAGAGACAGACTGAAATTCAGTCACTGGAATGAAAACATACCCTACTTTTTATAATTAATTATAACCGTCATACCTACAAGTAGCATCCAGTGTTATTACAAAAATATTTAAAGAAGGATTTTGAACTTGATTATCTGATAAGATTTGATCCAGGTTAATAATTTCTGATAAAATTTGCCTGTAAAAGATTCTTTTTCAGATGAACTTGTATCCTGAAATTTCTTCATTCAACCATGCTATTACTAACTTCTAAAACGTTATGCACACAATTTTAATTTGGAGACATCTCGAAAGATTTCATTCAACCATTTTTTGATTCCTTACTGAAATTCTTCATAGTTCTGTTGGTTCAATCACAGAACCCCTTTTTATTCGGGCACTATGTGTGCAAGATTCTTTGGCCCCTCTTCATATCATCACACTAATTAAAGATTTATTCTATTTATCTTATAATAATTAATATTCATTTGAAAATAATTAATTGTAAGCAAAAGTGATTTTAATTTTAAAAAACTTTTATTTTTCTTATAGGAATATTCAAATCAATCTGCATTCTGTCATGAAAAAAAGATTTTTAAGCTTTCTGTGTACTCAAGAGAGTTTCCTTTTGCTTTCCTGTCAAAGAAAAAAAATTAAGGCTTGGGCTATATTGATATTTTTCGGAAAGATTTCCAAGGGAATAAGTAACTAATATTAAGATGTGTGGATCGAACCTTTTTTATCGATTGAGAATCTCAATTTGAGATAAAAAAGAGTTTTGAATCATTAGATTCTCCAGTAGAATTGATAAGTGAAGAAATTGATCAATGCTGGTGATAAAAATTTGAATATTTCTGCAGGTAAACAAAACATCAATCTGATAGTTTAAAGATATAATAAAATCGATGCCAATTTTATTCTATTTTTATAGAAACATCATGGCTTTCATCAGTAATTTGAAAATTATTAATTTTATCTTCATAAATTATGAGTATTAGTAAATTAATCGTACATTCTGCATAGAAAAGTACTTTACTAACCTCTCAAAATTTTTAAACTCAAAATTTTCGCAGTTTCGTTACTTACCGAGTTCAACTTCATCATTCTTTTCTTTCTTTTTCTTGCAGCAACAAAACCACAAGAGTAAGGCCAAGATTATTAACAGGAGTAGAACGCCGAAACCAACTCCGAGTCCTATTGCACTGGCCATTTGAATACCGCCTTCAGTACCTTCAATGTCACTTGGATTTTCACTAGATGGAGGTTGAGTTTGCGATGCTTCTTGGTTACTGTTGGTATTGTAGTTGAATTCATTTTTCTCTGAATTTCCAGGAACTATCAAATCTTCTTGCTGGGAACTCTTCTCAGTTGTAGTCATAGGAGGTCTAGTTGTGGTTGGAATGCTTGATAATTCCTTTTCAGAGATATCTGCCAAGTTCCTATTTGCCATCTCTGGTGGAGATTGACAAATAAAATTCAGTGCTTTTGAGTTGGCCATTTTCTTTCTGATAAAGAGTTTTTACATTAGTGAAAATAGAAAATTCATTAACACTTACATAAAGATATCATTCGAATTCATGATATTTCTCAACTCGATCATCGATTCATCGCATCGCATCTTACTTCCGTTTATATCGAAACCAGCAGAATGCGACTTTTTGAACCAGTTTGGTAGGCTCTCTAATGAAAAATCTTCAATATTCGTATTCTTCAAGACAATCTGAGATCCAATGTCATTCAATAGCATTTTATCAACAACTGTTGGCACAGTATCAATGGGTGACTTGTTTACTCTAAACGATCTTAACATCTTCAATTTTTCAAAAGCATCTGCTTCAAACTCTGGCCCGTTATTCAATTCAAGAATCTCTAAATTATCAAGACCTTCAAAATGTTCCTTCTTCAATTTTCCTTTCATTTTTACATCTTGAAATACCAACTTTTTCATAAAACCATTGGAAACTTTATTGAAATAACCAGGCTCAATCTCTGTTAAGGAGCTCGAATAAATGCCCATATTCTTGACTCCAAGGCCTGTGCCATCGTTCATCAACTGTGTAGATAACTTTTGATTTTCCTGTTTAACCAGGTACAAATTCAGGTATTGACTCCACATAGTCTTTAGATCATCGTAGTTTGGTTGAACTGATACACAGTTGTAAGTGTTTCTTGCCTTCTCACATTTGTTACCAAAACAACTGATTAAAAATAAAAGCGGGAAAATCGAAAAAAAAATCTTCATCTTTTTAACTTGAAGAAAAATTTACGTTCTCTTCAGATTGTAAATCGGTTGACTGAAAATGAAATGAGATTCTATTTTAATCTATCAGAGCCCCAGCCTGACATGATTGTGATGTTGGTATTTCTTTATAAATTCACGAATAAAATCTAGTATAAACTGTATGTAAGCTATAGAAATATATCACTAGTAAAATGATATATTATGAAACTATTAGCATTTGTAAATAAAATAAACATTTAGATATTCACAAACGATGAATATCCTTTATCTAACAAAGTTTGCTTCAATATAAGTTTGTATCGAGAATTCTCATATACATATGTATTCACAATAATGTTATCCTTGGATAATCGTATATGTGAACAGTGCTCACAGTGAATCGAGATTATCAAATTCAAACCAGTACTTTAATTAATTTATTATTTTTCAGTTTACTGATAAGTAGTTTGACTAAAATTAAATTTATTGGAAAAAATGAGTTTAGAAAATACGAGTTCATCACTTTCATAAAAATAATAATAATCGACTGAAGCAATTAATGAGCCAATTTTGCCATAAATTGAGCTTCTTTTGCCTATTGTTACTCCCAATATACGAAAAAGTAAAATGATGTTCATTAACTAATGATTACCGTAAACCTTAAGTTAATCTTGGATCTAAAACCAATTTCTTCTATAAGAGAGTGGTACTTTATTTTAATAAAAGTATTATTGACTTTATTTAACGACTTCTTTATCTTGAATCAATGAGTATTTTTAAACAAGGTTATACAAATATTGGCAAAACTTTTATTTGCTAATCAAATTCATTTCTTATTGAAATCAGATAAAAGATTATTTCAAAAGGTGGATAGGAGCCATCTGTGTTATTATGAGTCCATTCTAATGTTGGATAGACCTCACCAGAATTTGTTGTCGTATCAAGATGAGCTTATAAATTTTCTGCGCCCGAAAATAACCTGAATCTACAGACAGAATTATAATTATAACTTATGATTATATAAATTATAAATATAATTTATAAGTTAATATACTTAAAATTATTAGTTATAACTAGGATACGCAGAAAATAAAAAAAACTATTTTCTAAAATAGCATTCCACGGGTCAAAATGAGCAATTTTAGCAAAAATAAAAGTACCATCTACAGACTAATTATTTATCTTATTTCTCATCAAAATTACGAAAAATTCATAGAAAATATCATCTTCATTTATCGTCAAAAATAGTTAGTCTTGGAAAATTTAGTTAGTCAAAGTTTAGCTAAATCATATTATATTTTTATTGACTGCCAAATGTTGAGTCAAATTAATTTTTAGGTAACCTTGAGTCTCAAGACCCTTGAGAAAAGTTTTAAATTTGATTCATATTCTGTATTCTAGAAAATTTTTGTCTTCAACCAGATTATATCAGCCATTTCTTTCATTTGTCTTCCATTTGAACATGAAATAATTCAAGATAGAATCAATAATCTGTAACTGAGGTGGCTGAAATTAGCAAAAAGTAGTTATTCTGCTAAATCAGAATGTAGCCTTCGATAAGAAATAGCAGAAAATAGTCAATATTATCGTCGATTTAGAAAGACATGAGGATTTTAAACTTAAATATATGATCAGTGAATACAAAATTTTCAATTATGATTACAGGGGACATTGATAATTTCGGAAACATCAATTTAAAGCTAGTTGACATGAAGATGAGAATTTACTATTTTTTCAAAAAAACTAAATATTTTTCTCCGGATTCACAGAAAAAAATTATTTCTTGAATTCTAAAACGGAATGAGCCAACAAGATGTGGATATTCGAAAAAATTCAATCTGACCAAAATTAGGCCGTTTTTCGAATTACTAAAATGTACCAAATTTCCACTTTTTCAACTTTTGAACCCAATATATCTATTGATTTCGATGATTCGAAGCAGTTAAGTGATGATATTTGGGATCAACATAAGACAAAGAATTCTAATTTGGCCATATAGATAGCGGAGATCTTACTTTTTCCGAGAAAAAGTTAAACTTCCAGATTTCGGATAATTTGTGTTGGTGATAATAGAAAAATTCAAATGGTTCAATTTCCCACAGTAATTACGAATTTCTGTGAACCTCTACTGGTGAATTTAAATTCTTATTTCAATGTTGATCCCAAATATCATCGCTTAACTGCTTCGAATTATCGAAATCGATAAAAATTTTGGGTTCAAAAGTGGGAAATTTGGTACATTTTCGAAATTCGAAAAACGGCTTAATTTTGGTCAGATTGAATTTTTTTCGGAATTTTCTCTAATATCCACATCATATTAGCTCATTCCGTTTTAGAATTCAAAATGTTATTTTATTCTGTGAATCCGGAGAAAAATCTTCATGTCACCTAGGTTTAGTTTTATTTTACCTATACTTGGTCTGTAGACTTGAGTCATGAATCATGATAGCGAATTTTTCATATTCCTTTTGTCTTGTACCAAAGATTTAAATATTAAATTGAAAATTCGTTTTCGAAGCTCTAAAATAATGGACTCCACAAGATTCGTAGTGCAATTAATTATAAAGAAAGTCCGATTTTAAAAATTATTTCATAAATTTCTCAGATCCAAACTAAAGCCTTATGGTTTTACAAAAGAGCTCTTGAATGAATATTATTCATTTAATAATGTGAAAACTGTAATTCCTTTGAACTAAGAGAAGAAATGGATGAATTCAAACCTTTATTTGAAATAATTTCTTGCTTTCAATATTTAAATGAATGCAGGCCTGAGGTCAAACAGCTTCTGTATGTGTGCAAATAGAATCGGGCGCCTTTTCTTCTTGATTCATCCTTCTCACTTGATTTCTTCAAAAAAGAATACACATATTTACATCACGATTCTCTGTTATCGTACTCAGAGACTAGCAGAGCATAAGACAATCAAATATAAAATGGAATGAACCACGCACATGTCGACAGGCTTTTCTTAATTTTCAAGATAAATTCTCATATCATAATATATATGAGGAGATGGTTTTAAAGTTTTAGGCTTAAATTCGCTATTTTGTTTTTAGCATCAAGTAGATTCTGTGGAAGTGATCGAGTTGATATAAAAAATTTATAAAAGACGAAACCTCTCAGAGGATTCAATGATATAACTAAAAGTATCTAATATCTAATAAAATCCATTTCAAGGTAGGGTTAATAGATGCGTTGAAACGGAATCAGGCTTAAATGTGAACAACAATACTCTGTGTACACTGTACAATTTAGAGTATTGTTAAGTTTATGCTCAATGAAACTATTTGAGATCGTAATCAAGAAAATTGCTCTTCTTTTGTGATGTAATGAATTGAATAAGAGAAATGACTAATCTTGATGAAAAAGTAGAGTAAGAGAGTTTCTGAAAAAAATGACCCCATGAAAATGATGGAACCAATATCATAAAATGTGACGATGAATACATTGATCTTCTTTTTAAAAAATTCAATTTTCTATCAGTGAATCAGTTCATTTTCACTGCTCTAGTTGTAAGGAGGATAAAGATGAAAATTTCAGTTTATTTCAGCAAAAATTCTAAGATCTCGGACAGAGAAGTTCATCCTCACTGAAAAAAACGGAATCAAAAATACAAATCAGTACTCTTTCTTTTAAAATTTCTAGAAAATTCTGATCATCTTCAAAAAATCTAACGTTCTGCTGGGAATCTAGGTTGATCATTGGGTTACAAACTGAATTTACATATTTCAATACAATAGTAAAAATTGTTAAAAGTGAGATTAAAGAAAATACTTTATTCAATAAATTAACATCAAAGGCATTAAATATTTGACAGCTAACCCACCCTCAAATGTTCAGAAAAGAAGAAATTTGAGAAGATATCTCTTTTCAAGAATTGAAATCTTCAATAGATTCAGAAAAGTTTCTTTCGGATTTCATCTGAATATATAAATTAATTGATCTTTAAGTATTCTTATGATGTGATGTGTTTTTTCCCAGCCAAATAACCAAATCCTAATGTGGAAGGCTGGTATAAAATTTTGATATTTATGATGCAGGGTTCCATATTGAATAAGAATAATCCTCCTAATTATTACGCTGTTAGAAGCACAGTTAAGGTACTTTTGAAAATAAAATTCTGAAAATTATGGCAGATTAAAAAAGGTGGGTCGACACATTTAGTGTTTCACGGTGATGTTGATGTGAATTGATTTATTCTTTTCATGATTTTGTGTAGAAGAACCAAGATGCTTTAAAAAACCAAGTAACTACTACTCAATTATCATTGTTTTACTACAGCAGTTATAGAATGCATAGAAAAAGTCAATTCATTGAGTCCATCTGTTATCTGTTCAGTAGTTACTCACTCAATCGCTTACTTGCTTGTTGCTTGGTGTGTCAGTGAAAGATTTTTTTTCTCTCTCTCAAGGCTTTCTCTTTTTACTAAAGTTGCTACTTAAACTATACAAGTAGTAGTGATAAAAGAAAATACATACAAAAGAACTATTAAATACATACAAGTTAGAAATTTATACAAATAAATATCTGATATCTGAAGTGTATTATTATTTATTTGTATTAGGTTGAATATTCTTCTTCTTTTTTTGAGGGATCAATAAAAACTTCATCCTTGATTCTCGATAGAAACCATAAGCCAGTTTAGAAAAATACTGTAAATGTAAATGTTGACAATACTCCAGTAGACAATACCTTTTTGAGACAACTCAAAGAGTCTCCTCGAAAATGAATTCCTGTAAAAGTGCTCAGCTCTATTCTGAAAATAAACCTTTTTTAATCATTCATATTATTTATTTTTCATAATTATTGTTTATTTAATTTATATAATTATTACTTTGATTATACATACATAAAAGATAAAATTGTCATCTTTCCGTTGCGATCTTTGCCAATTTCTCTTCTCTGTCCTCTCTCTCTCTCTCTTTGTACTCATAATTTCAATTTTCAACTTTTTGTTAAGAAATAGGAAAGTATATAAAGTAAATAAAAATTGGCCTTGATTGTGAAAATTGATTGGCAGAAATATATAAGCTCATAACCTTTTATTCATTGAATTCAAAAGCATTGTTGAAAATTTTAAACAACATTGAAGATACAATTCTTTCCAAGGGGTGAGATAGAAGAATTGCTCGGAATAAAAAAGGCATTCCCCATTGATCTTTAGGAGAAGTGAATAATGGGTGTACTGGGGAATCAGCGTAATTTATCATCAGTAGGTGGGGGAAGTAGGGTTGAGAATTAATTAGTTTATTCTTTTGTTCATTATACAGATGGGAAATAAAAATTCGAAATCACTTTTTATCTATTATTTTGATCGATAAATGAGTTAAAATTCAGTTCATCATTCCATTGTAAAAAGCATATGGTCGCACATGATCATATATAAACAAATACAAAATCTAAAAATTTGGAATGGTTAGTCTGCTCTCTTCAATAACATTGTCATATGGATTGGGTAATTTACTCTTTCAAGTAACATGGATGAGTTAGTTAGCTCCCTTCCATGATTTTTGTGATATTTCCATTTATAAAAATATTATATTTTGCTACTTGGAGTATTGGTTTTTTCTTCTTTCAATAAAACTTTGATGAACAGGCTGGTTGAAAATCAGGTTGGAGACTTGTACACACTTTTGTTTAGAAGCTCACAGGATTATCTTGATCCAAAAGTTCGTATTTCTTTTCAATTTGTTGTCTGAAATTAGTGTAAAATTAAGCATCTGTTCACTAAAAAATTATTTCTATTCTATTTCTTATTACAAAAATATGTTCTGAGAAAAGAAATTCATGGTGGTATTTTATTTATTCTTCATGATCCAAATCGCTCTCACGCTTGCCTGAGAACCGAATTTTAAAATAGAAGCAGTCAAATTTTACTGCTAAACTTTTAGTTCAATTTGAAACTGTAATTTTCAACAAAAAAATTCATATTTTCTCCTGAATTTCTCTCATATCTTTTTGGGCAAAGAAGAGAGAAATGTGGAAAAATTCCAATGAAAGGTGATTCATGTGTTACAATACATTATTATAAATATCGTATTAATTAATTCTAGTTGGAATGTCTAATAGATCTATTTAGATATCCTACATGTGTCCCACTGATGTGTCACCATGATTAGGTTAATTCGTGATTATTTCTAATAACTATATTTTAACTAAAACTATTAGTTATTGTTATTGATCGTAGTGATACGTAGACAATGTACCTGATACGCATTATGAATTTGAATTATGGAGATATCACTAAGAGTTGTTATAGTAGAAGTTCTAACACTACTATAGTTAATGTAATTGTAATTAATTTGAATTCGTTCTTTTAATTAGAGTCAGTTGTATCATTTAGATTAGCAGGATTTCTTTACCCTTGATCGGTTATTTTTTGCTTTCATCCCAGATGGATCATGAATAAATCATTCTAAAATTATTTTCCTCTTAACAGATGAACACATGTTTTCCCTCTTTACCTCCTTCATTTTCTTTTATGAAGGAGACAGAAAGAATATTCTCAAAAAGAAAACATGTTAAAGTGTACTTTAAATAAAAATTATAGAGTTATCAGAAGTCTAGCAGAAAAGGAAACAAGATTCCAGAGAGAAGAGCATAAAGCTGGCAAATAATAATAATGATACAATTTGGATGAATACTTTGGATAATCGGAAACCAAATGTTATTACATACGTAATAGAGTGAACTATATATCCCAAATGGGCTCTCCCTTCATCTCTTTCTACTTTACTCTTGTTACTTGATAAAAGGCCTATATATAAGTACAAAAAGGGTATGAGGAATGAAAAAGTGTTCAACTTACGTATGCGATAAGGACTTTTGATAGTCTTTGCCTTTTCCACTGCGCTTCCGGCAAAAACGAAATATTATAAAAATGGTAAATATCAAAAAGGCCAACACAACCACTGAGACGATGACAGCAATAACCTCAATATTTGCCTTTATTGTATCTTTTGTTGAGTTTGATTCAGATTTGTTCGATTGATTGATTTTCACAATGGCATCAATAATTTCAGGTTTAAGCTCAACCAATGAATATCCCTCATATTCTTTCGGACTTGAACACTTGCTCTCTTCAATTTGTTCACTAGGTCTTGAAGAGAAAAGATAAATTTTCTATCAAATTAGATAAAATTATTATTATTGAATCAGTTAAAATTTAATAAGGTTAAGGACCACCCTAGTGGAAAAATGTTAGACCCTTAAAACTTGTCAAGTCTTTTTATTTTACATCAAGATAAGTTTTCTTTTTTCTTTAATAAAATAACTTACAGATTTTTATTCTTAAGAATTTCAATTAATTCTGAATTACTACAATCGATCTTTGACTTGTCTAAATTTAAACTTAGAGGTATTTTAGATGACGCTAACCGATGTCGAATTGCACTCCATGGAAGAGCTTTGATATTTGTTTTCTTAATGTTCAATCTCCGCAAACTGTGTGTTATCAGGGATTCTGTACTCTTGGGTAGCATTTCTATGTCACTCCCAACAATTGATAGCTCTTGAAGGCCAGATAGCTCATCAAAGACATCACCACTCAAGTTGCTAATGTTATATAATCGAAGAATTTTAAGATCACCCATGCGATCAAAATGACGCTTCTCGAGTCGTATCGGTAAATCCTCCAACTCAAGTGAATTTTTATTTTCTTTTGTCATCAGAGAAGTGAGAAATCCATTATCCATAACATTGAGGTGTTTTGATGAAATTATCAAGTTCTGAATGCTGGTTTTCTCAGGGACATTTTCTATTTTCAATTCAACTGCATTCCTTATCGTTAGTTCAACAACAGTATCCTTTAAGCTTAGTAGATTCGGATTTGTGTCCAAGCATACTGCATTCTTTTCATTACTCTGCAGACATGACATTACTATCCCAACATATATAACTAGTATCGCTATACTGAGTTTAACAGCCATAATTCCAAATATGATCTCAGGTTAAAACAATTGTCAACAGATTATTTGGCCAAGTTAAGTTCTCCTCCGACAAGTCTTACTGTATTATGTTACACCTAGGCGTAAGTAATGGGTTCTTATAGATGGTGCGTAGTAGTTTACAATTTGTATCAATTAGTACCAATGATTGAGATCACTGGAAAGTAATAAAGATAAAAAAACAATTCATAATATCTTCTCATTGGTCGGAATGTATGAATGATTTCTATTGGTTATGAATCAGTACTCTCAGAACAATTATTAATAAATTAATTTAGCCAGATTCACTCTTTTCTTTTAATATACTTTTGAAATCTATCAATCAGAATATCTACTTACCCGTCTTTGGATTTCCTGAAAATCTTGGGACAAATAACTTTGAGCTTCTTCATGATAACTTTGATACCTCTGGATTGTTGGATGAAATTGATTAAGTTTAGAACATCCTTTTCCTCTAAAATCTGACAATTTTTCAAGTCCAGAGTTAAATCAGATCTTCTTTCGATTGGATAATGAAAGTTATCCTTGATGTTCATATTTTTTAAGATTAAATGAGTAATACTCTCTAAGGTCATGATTGAATCAATATCTACACTCATTTGGCTATTCTCAAACCTCAGGCTCTTGAGTTTGGGTAAACCTTCAAAGATACTCTTTGTGATCGGTTCCTTGATAGAGACATTTTTTAATTCTATTATCTCGAGGTTATCTGACTTGAAGGATGTAAAAAATTCCTTGTCAATCTTGCCCACACTACTAAATGAAATCATGATTTTTTTCAAAGATTTCATTGGGATTCCATCTAAACCAGAGAGCTCGTCCATTACTAAAGAGTCAAGGATGAGTTTATTAAAGTTTTTCTGTCTCATTGTTGGCAGTTCTCCAATACAATTCACCGTCGGGCCAAATCGCATGCATTGTTTGATGACTCTCGCTTGGGAAATGCAAACATATTGGGAAAAGATGACAAAAATTGTTTGAATTATTGATAGCTCCAACAAGATTCTCATTTTATTTTCATTCAGACCTGGAAAAAGGCTTGTTTAGATAAGATTTCTATCTTTTTACTGGTTTTGAGAATATGAATTGATTGGAGAGAATTCAGAGAAATTCTTTTGTTTATAAATATACTCCATTAGAATTTTATCTAGGAAATCATAATAGAAGCAATGTGTATCAAAGAAATAAGTCCAGCATACATTTGAACGAACCCGAATAATATTCTCATCTTCAATAATATCAAGAGTAATGATTTAAAGCCATTCATTATACAAAGAGTATTGAGTAATGCTTAAAAAGTGAGCATATTTGAGTCATATATGTATATATATATACAGATATAAATATATATTCATGTATTATTCTTATCATGCAGATTATTTTAAATCTATTCCATTCATATATTCTACCCATAAGTAAGTATGTAAACTTTATGTACGTACAGAATTTCAAATAATAATGAATAACACGTAAACCTCTATTACTACTTCTGGTGATAGTGAATATTTCTGAGAGTGAGTGAATGAGAAAAATAGCACCTACTTCATTCCGTAGGTAGATGCAGAAATGAATTTCAGTTAGGTTGCGACGCTAGAAATTAAGATCAGGCTATCCAGAATGTAATACAGGAATTTACTGTATCAAGGTAGCATATTAGTAATTGAAATAAAAGAATCATAATATTCACGTGTGCTGTACTTCTTATAGTATTTCTTACCCTTTTTTATTGGTTTGGTATTGAATTCATAAAGAATTTTGAGTTAGTCGAAATCCATCAGGCTATACATTTATTCTTAGTCGATGCTGATGAGTCTTCTTCTCTTATTTTAGATCTGAAAGCAGAAATTATTCTATTCTTACTACATACATGCTAAGAAATTATTTCACTGAAACTGGGTCTACTGCTTCACTAGGTGTATTACTGTAGAAGGATAATTTTTCGAAAATTTTTTATTGATCGATGAATGAGTTTGTCCAATAGTCTTGCCAAAATGTTCAAACTTTTGAATTCTAATCATACACTTTCACCACCAATAAAAAGATTGAATAATTCGGAATCGAAAAATAAATTATTACTACCCCTTACCGTTACATAAAATGGAATTATTTTCATTTGTTTGTGTGTCAAAATTAAAAAACGAACTGAATTCGTTGCTTAATATACATTTTACCATCAAATGTGTTCACAATGGGCCAATGAAATTAGAGTAATTTTCTCACCCTTTACCAAGATTGGAAACAAATCAAAATAAAGTATAAACTGAAAATATATTGAATTTCATCTGTACTAATTCAGTAATTTGATAAATCTATCTATACGCTTAAAGTATAAATGTCTCTCTTTCGCCTTGGTTGTGTAATTTCTTAATTTACTCTCCAAAGTTTTTCTTAATGATTGTATTTTAAACAAGATTACACGTATTTTAAAAATTAGCCGAATGGCATATGTTTTATAAACAGACTCTGGCTATAACGTTGTTCGGTTCAAAATTAAGACTCTGAAAATACTGAAATATGAGACTTTTTAAGAGCAAGAGTAAGAGATCTCAAAAAGTTGTATGGACCGGAGCTTGAACTTAGTTGGTATTATTTTTAAATAACTTTTCTAACCAGTCTTTCGTTGATAAGTATTACTTATGTATTAAGAGTAAATTACAGGAATTCAATTTTAGCATTTACAAAATGTTTAGTCTTACAAGTTATTCAATAGTATAAGATATTTCGAGTTACGTTCGAAATTTTCTTATTCAAGAATTTTTGATCATACTTTTATTTTATAAAGGATTGAATAGTTTATACAAAAATACAGCAAGATCTTTGGTGGGAAAAAATATTGACGAAACGAAAATTAAGTAATTTTGTGCTCTATTAGAGTTAATTATGTCTCAATCAAACATTATGCCATTAGAATTCTCTCAAGGAACTGGATCAGATTCTGACTGAGGGTTAAAAATCGGAAATTAAAAGAATATACCTCTTTTGTGTATTCAGCTAAACGCTTCAAGATAAAGAACCGCAAATTTCTGACAAAATCTTACAGGCAATTGGACAATATAAATAAAACTTGGATTCCTTCGATAGAATGAGAATATATTTTAAATTTATTAATTTCCAATGTAGAGCGGTTGCCAAGTTTTCATTCTGAACAATTTTCTCACAAAAGAAAATGAATGAAAAATTGATTTATTTCCCACTGGATTTGAGGTGAAAAGAGAGGAGGGAAATTAATTCAGAGAGACCAACATCTATTTATCTATGTGTTTTGCACATGATTCTTAGAAAATGTTCTTTTTCACAACATATCTCTTACTAGATTTTCTCTTTTCAGTTCACATGAATTTTGTTTAGAAACTTTCTTCTCTTTCATTACCGGGGCTACTGAGTGTAATAGGATAGATTTTGGCGATCAAGAAAATACACACAAAATATTAGGATCTTTTTCAGTGAGTGAGTCATGTAAAAAAACATGTCACAACTGTATTGGGGATCGATTTAAAGATTCTGAATTTCAATATGAAAGAAGTCGTTGATAGTAGAAGCGATATGGCATCATTAAAGCCTTTGAAAATTAGATTTCTTTCGATCAACATGTTCACTAAAAGTGCTTGACATTTGAGTACAAAGTTAAATTGGATCCATAATCAATTTTTCGTCTGTTTGATAAGAAAGAGAAAGAAATTTCTGAACCTTTAGTTTTCTCAGTCAACATGATCAATTTGTTAGTTAGCTTATTCATTCTAATTTGTACAGATGATTGATTCTCACAGCGTCTTTTACAATTCGATTACAACTTTGAATAGTGTAATTTCTCCAACAATCTTATTATTTTAATCAACCCACTAAAGGCGTTCCTTGTAACTTTGAGTGTTACTCACATTTTCTAGCTCATTAAATTTTTGTATCGAAAATATTCAAAAAATTAAATCTAATTTGTATTCGAAATGTTAGGCCATTTTCTATAAAATCCATGTACAAATTAAGGTCCTTGATTAATTAGGAGGATAAAAATATTATTTATAAACTTTATCCCGTAGAGTCTTGAGACTGATCAGTAACCTACTTCAATGAATCGAATAGAATGAAAATTTTGATTTGAAATAAAACTTTGAAAAAATAATCCTGTCTGTTAATAGGTTCAATTGACTAGTTCTTTAGGTAACATACTAGTGAAAGAAATACCAAACTTTATTTTTCTGTATTCAAACTAGTTTTCTCGTGAATAACATAACGCTTATAACCTTTTACAATTTCAAAAAAAGGTTCTATTTCGTGTATAATCACCAGCAAAATACTTGCATATATTTGTTTTATATGATAATGCACACGAAAATACTAAAATTACTTGTAATTGGTAGCTGTGACTCGGTATCAAGTTACATTCAAGTTTTTTCAAATATTTTCAAAAGTTAAATTATTCAAAAAATTATGTTCCAAGAACAGGGTTATTCTAAACTTTCTACTTTGATAATTAAACAAAATATCTTTCCGTAAATTAAATTAATAAGCATGAATTTGTGTTGAGGAATACTTTTTTAAACTTTATAATAAGATTTAACTATAGGTTATTATCAATATACTTTCAAGTAGATCCATAAATATATAACAAGAAAAAAAGCTATTCGAATAATGTATTATATTCAGAATAATAATTTATTCTACATTGTATTTGGTTTTTATAGCCAAAGATCTTCTATATATCTTTTATTTTTCTTCATTTGCAAAAATTCAGATTTGGCCATTTTATCAGCCTCCTCATTGGATAATTTGGAGTTGGTCTTTAATAAATTGTTTTTTATTATTCCTTTGAGAACTTCTGATACACTCTTACTAAGACCGAGAATATCACCACATATCTAAAAAAATTAAGTTATTTTCATTATTGTTAAATAAATCAGTTATATTAGATAAAGGCGAATAACTTACAAAAATAACTGTTTTTGGATCTGAGATTTTATCCAAAATCCATTCATAATTCGATATTAAACAGTCTTGTACATGTTTGGCACAATGAGGTAGAGGATCTGGTTGTTCATGACAACCCTTTAACCAATCAACTTCAGCTATGGTGCTCTGAGTTCGACTGAAACACAACTGAATTGTACTGAGAATATTTTTTTCCAAATAACTCTTTAGCTGAGATTCGAACAGGAGGTTATTCTTGTAATCTCGACAACCATAGATCAGGTGAAGTTTAGGCGAAGCATTACGTTCACTTAGAATCCTGCCTTTTTCCGCCATAAATCCAAGGAATGGTGCTAATCCAGTGCCAGCTCCAATCATGACCAAATTATCAGGTTCAGTAGAAAATTGAAATTTATTCAAATTTTTACGCTTGAATATGAAGAGATATGACTCTTTCAAATTTTTTCCATCATTAAAATAACGATATATTCTGCCAGTACAAAAGCCAAGGGTTTGCGGGAACTTTTCCATTGTGTTTTTAGGAATATTCATGTTTTCTGAAGTTATGAGAGTAAATATAAATTCAAGAAGTTTTCCACCAGACTTTTCACAATTATTGATCGCTGAGTAATACCTTGGTTGATATCTGGGCAAATTTTGCATCAGGCAAGCAATACTCGGTCTACAAGAGTCAAACATCCACAAAACATCAATAAATCTTAATCCATTTTCAACTAAACTGACAAGATTATCATAGAACGTACTTTAAATGATTTTTACAGTGTTTTTTTAATTCATTTGCCTCCAACTCATCCACGCAATGTTCAGATAAGGCCGCTAATAACTTTTTACTAGGAAGAGCTTTAAGGTCCAATACATATCTCAGGATATCAACAACTTTGATATTCTCTGAAATTTCCGTGAATATTTTTGAAAATTCTTGATATAAATGAGGATCAAAATCTTTCTCCTCTAGCCTTGACACTACAAAATTAACACACCATTCATCTTGAGGCACTAGTATTCCAAATGAATCTCCGGGTTTAAAATCAACTTTAAACTCTTCCAATTGAGTGGTGAATCTAAAATGACAAGTTAACCAAAATACTTAAAGATTTTATGATCCGGATCCGAATTGACAAGTTCTAATGAAGTTGGCAATGATTTGAAAATGGGAGAGTCTTGTAGGTTTAATTTGAGACTGGATATGTTGAAATTGTCTAAGGATAGATCCATCAAAGATGTTGGATATGGTGAAAAAAATTTTTCTCTAATTTTGTAACCTAGTTTATGGAAAAAGTTATTTGGATCATCGTCTAATAACTTCAATGGAATAAAGTCGTAATTAGGTCCACAGTCAAGGATTTTGTCAGAAATAATAGTCAAATTGTCAACGTCTTTAATTGCATATAAAATATTCTGATATTCATCATGAGTTATGACCAAAATCTTTTTGTCAGAAAGTTTGAAATGATTTAGGAAATAAATTGCATCATATGAGATATTATCAATATTATTCAGAATAAAATTTTTAATTAAATACAAAACAACTCTCTGTAACTTGCTGTTACTCGTATAGTGTAAGAAAATAGCAGTCATCAATTAGATATACTTGAGACTTAGTAATATTGTCAATTATTAATTGTCATAATTTTTTTTCGAATTTTCGTAGTTGTTAAACAAATTATTTCATCAATTTTATAGTTGTTATACTGTAATGAAAATTTAAAAATTCGGGATTAATTTTCAGAAAACTATTTTCTCTATTTATATTATAAATTATAGTCATGAAAAGATCACGTGATAATCGAAGCCGTTCTAAAAGCCCAATTCAAAAAATAGAAAAATCTGTTTCCCATAATAAATCTAAAAACAGGACCTCAAGATGGTCTCCAGCAAGAGAAGATGAGCCTAAAGTAAGCAACTCGGAGTCTATTTCAATAGAGGAAACTAAGTATGTTCTTTTTTTATAACTTTAGCAAACTTCGTGCTAAGCTTGGCCTTGCTCCCTTAAAGACTGATCCAGTTATTATTACAGAAGAATCTTCAGCTAGTGATCGTCTTAATAGTTTTGTACATGCTCCAGCCAAAAATATCACCGAGATCAATAAGCAGAACAAAATTAAAGAAAAGTTGTCCATTCAAAAAACTAAACGAGAAGCTCTCGAAGTATTGAGTCAAGTTAAGTCAATAATCTCCTCAAATGATGTCTCGACTATGTCTTGGATCAACCAAATGAAAGAAAAGAAGAAAGAGATAGAAGAATCAAAAAGAAAAGCAAGTCGTTTTGAAGAGATGGATGAAGCATTTTTAGGAAATTCTGCTTTTCTTCAAGACTATAATTCTACAAAAGGAAATTATTCCAGTGACGACTTACAGGGCCTAAAAATCCAGCATAAATTGGATAGATTTCAAGAAGGCCAGAGTACAATCTTAACGCTCAGAGATGCCAATGTTCTTGATGAAGATGAAAACGATATCCTTGTAAATGTCAATGCATTGGACGAAGAAAAGGCAGCAGAAAATATTAAAAACAGACGTGCTCAGAAAAAATTAGGAGGCATTTGTGCCGATGAAGACGAAGATGTCATGAATGGCTATCGAATTAAAGGAATCCTTGAAAAGTATGATTCAGAGATTGAAAAAGAGAAAAAAGACTTTATTGTAATTGGAGAACGAGGCAAATACCTTGCCCATCACGAAATGGCTATGGCCAAGCTTGAAAACGAATTGAAGAGGACTTCTCAATCTCTTGGAGAAACAAGCTTAAAAGTTGCTAACGAATATTTATCAGAGCAAGAGATTGCTGCCAAATTCAAAAAACGTAAGCGTAAAGTCAAAGTTGTCCGAAAAATTGACGAGGATCAATTCCAAGCAAAACCATCAAAGGATGTTAAAAAAGAAGACGAAGAATTTGATGAGAATGGTCTTCCAAAAAAACTGTCGAGTGTTTTTACAATCTCATCCTCTAGTCAGAGCAATAAACAGCCACCACCTAAGCCATTAGAGTCTAGCAGTGATGATGAACAAGACGATTTCAGAAATGAATTGGAAAAGACTATAAATAAGGTTAAAAATTCGCATAAAATTACAATAGAGGCCCCTGAGGAAGTTGTCACTAAATATAGTGCTCCATCGATCGAAGTAAATCAACCAAATGTAGAGTCCAAAGGAATAACATTTGATTATACTGAAGAATTTTACAAAAATATTTCTAATCGTTTAAAGGGTACGAATGAAGCCCGGCTTAATTCATCTAAAACTCGAAGTTCTCGTAGAACCAAAATAACTCAAGGCAGTGACGATGATGAGAATATTTCAGATGAAGAAGCTATGAAAATTTCAGCTAGTCAACTTTCGTCTGATGACTCAGAGCTTGATGATGGTGAAGTTAAAGATGATGAACGCAAAAATGAATCACAAAACACTGGAGAACATGTTCTAAATGACGAACCTAAAATTGGAAAGGGTTGTGTTAGCGTTCTTCAATTGGCTCGTCAAAAAGGCTACCTTGAAAAAGAAGACCCGAAAGAATCTGGAACGGTTATTATCACATCCAAAACCTTGTCGGCTAAAAATTGTGTTGTTGAAGACAAATATGGTCACGAGGCATTTGAGGCCAAGTTTGCCAAGAGAGATAGAGCGAACGGTCCTCTCACAGAATTCAAAGACATGAAAGATTACAAGCCCAATGTTCGTCTTGAATATACTGACGAGTACGGCAGGGAAATGGACAAGAAGGAAGCTTTCCGGGTACTCAGTCACAAATTCCATGGTAGAACAAGTGGAAAGAAAAAGACTGAAAAGAAACTGAAAAAGTTGAAAGAAGAAATGGTTAGTTAACATCAACTTAATCCTACTATTGCAAATTCATACAAAAATTTGGTAAAATAGCTCTGAGCTAAAATTTTAGGTCAGAATATCTCTTTCAACTTGAAAAAAACAATTTTATTCTTAAAGTGTAATTCTTTATTCTCTTTCTTCCAAAGAGTAAATTCATAAAATTGTGGATATTTTTTTCAAATTTATTCTGAAATAAGCGGATTTTCAGGTGCGATTCCTACTTGTTAATTTTATAATTTTATGCTCAAGGGTTGAATTTTTAATAGGCGTATATTTATTATGAAATAAACATTTATTCAATTCTAAACATAAAATATAATAATATACCTTTAGATCCTCAAAGGTACCATGTTATCAGACACTCCTCTCAATACAGCCGAAAAGTTGAATAAAAAGTTGGAAAGCGAAAAGGTTCCTTATGTAGTTTTGAGTGGGAAGAATGTTTTATCGTAAGTCAATAGTATTTAATTCTTCAATGAATATTTCACAATCAATTTTTTGTTCTCTTACAGAAAATCCATAATGAAATAAAACTATTAGATTTGTACAAAATTTTGAATAAATTTTTTAATATTTCAAATTTTATTCTCGTTTTATTTCAATTAACGACTCAAACAAGAAGATGATGTCAATGATTTCCCATTGAAGCCTTTAAGCTGAGCATGCCCTTATTTCATACAATGACTACATGTAGCTCAAGACCAAATTTAATCAACATCTTTCTCAATTTAATTTATTTATCTGAAAAACAATCATTGCTAATTAATAGGAAAGAAATTCTATATATAATGAATAGAGTTGGTTTTTTTACTTTGCTATGGTTTGTGTTTACCTAAAAAATATTTATTAAGGAAACCCTCTTGAAGATGGCCTCTTCTAATTAATACATTACACTGATCATTTGATTAGTTTTTATTTCCTCTCAAGTTCAGCACTTCTACACGAAACAAACTGATTGATGTCATCTGATCAATGGAATAAAGCATTCACCATGAATCTCTAGTGTAATTGGATTTAAGCATTTAGCTGACTCTGTTCACATCTAATGATGACCTATAATATATGAAATGAACTTGCTCATTAGCTTGTAAAAAGATACCGATATTATTTCGATGACATTTAAGTGCCGTTCAATCAAATAACAGGGTTGAAATTGTCTGAAAACATAATAAATCAATATTGAAAAATGGGCAGAAGATTGAAGGAAAGATTTTTTACATTTTCAAAAATAAGGGAGGAGGTTGAGATTTACATCCTTCCTCCATAGGCTCTGTATGTTTTTGCTGTTTTGAAGTAAGCAATCTACATGTTCTGCTGCATTAAATTATGTGTTCCTGTTGAAATATAATCTTAATTATGTGGGGTTCTATTATAAAAATGGTGGAAATAATAAAAAAAATTGCAAAGTTTCTCTTCTAAGCACATGTCCCTTGTCGATAAATTTCTTCATTGATTCATTTACTTTTCAGTAACGAAAAGGCTGAATGAACATTAGTAAAAGCCATCCATATTTGTGCTTTAGTATGGTTAAACCTAATTTGAACACTGTAATTTTATTATTACATAATGTAATTTACATTTCATGAGATAAAATAAACAGACGAGCATAATGTAAATTTAAATGACATTATCAACTGAAAGAGTCTTTCTTCCACATTTAGTTTAAGGGAGAATCTTTCAAATTAAAGTTAAAAAGACGAGGATCCACAAGTTGAAAAGGGGATTTGAATTTCTCAAAAATGCTTGCACTAAAAAGTTTTTGTGAACAATCGATACACTTGTAGAGAGTATTCTATATAAGCATCATAAACTACATGCCTACAGTACCAGTTAACAACCTATATTATGATTTAACATCTTGTATGTGGAGAATTAATCACTTGGCCCATAATCTCTCTGCAATAAGCCACTTGAATGAATAAATGTACCATGATGAGAATGAACTTTTTTATCAAATTTCCTTAACTAGATTGCCTATTTGTGAAAACATACTTGGGTTTTGAATGATTCAAACCCATGATACAGACCCAGAGGAATTTTTTTCAAGGTAAATTGCTGAAATTATAAGTTTTGTATGATGAAGAATACGCTGATAACGAATATGCAATATTTTATTTTAGAAGATATTGAAAAATGGCTAACCTTAAATTGTCATAACTTCTAAATAAAATATTTTAGCTTGATAAGTCATAGCTCATTCGAAAGAAAATTAGTTCTTCTTTCAGAAAAAAAATTATTTTCAGTTTCTTTCTCAAAGCAGTATTATGGCTTGAGAAAGTTACCTGTCCCAGGTACGACCCAAGGGTTAATTGAAAGAGTAGACTCTCAAGTAGCTAACGCTCAAATTAATAAAACTTTTACTGTTTTGCATAAGCTTGATGAAATAAATGTACACTTTCGAAATAAAATCTTGTATACTCTTTTAAATGCATAGACATCTGTATACAAGTCCAAAATGTATTATACATTTTGTGCATACATACAAGGT
Organism: Gyrodactylus bullatarudis; assembly: GCA_012064415.1. Lineage (NCBI taxonomy): Eukaryota > Metazoa > Platyhelminthes > Monogenea > Gyrodactylidea > Gyrodactylidae > Gyrodactylus > Gyrodactylus bullatarudis. The sequence continues at coordinate 219,669 of SSNU01000243.1, forward strand.
ATATTGATCATTTAAATTATTCTTCATGCAAGGTTTGTCTACACTCTAGGTTCTGCCAATGTTTGCCTGTATGATGATATTGATAATTATAATTATCATTCCCTAACCTTCCCTAATAATACAAACTCTCTTTTAATTCTATGGGCTAGTGTGAAGATGTATTCATTAAAAGGCTTTGAAGATACACCTTGACTATTCAAGGTATTAAGCATTATCATAGAAGAATTCAGCACTGCTTATGCACAAATAGAGGCATACCGACAAAATTTGTACAAGGAATCTATTGCCAGATCTAATTGTATATAGACAGACATTTTTTAAAAGTGATCCTAATGTGTATCTAAATAGGAAATTGTGTTTTATCATTATTCAAAAGCATATTCATTCATTGGATAGGTTATAGAAAATAATAATATTACTGGAATTGGAATAGGATCCTCTCTAATTCTCTTTCTATCAAACAAATCAAGCAAAAGCTCAAAAGATAGATAGACAGGGGATACTTTGAGGAGGACATTTGAAACAATTGAAAACATTTTAGCTGACCAAAACTCTCCAAGGAGAAAAAAAGAATCATCTTTCAACAGTTGAAAAATAATGGATTTTTCCCATCATACATAATTATACCATAATTAAACCATGAAAGCTGTTCTACAGGATACCTACAAGTTATTCCATCAAAACTCCTTTGACTTTGGCGAGAGTATTCCGCAGATAAATGAGTCTTTTCCTATCTCAAATACTCACGCGCCAAACAATGATCAACAGAGTTCTAATTCAATGCAAACGATAAGTTCCAACCTTGATCAACAACCAAATAATACCAATGGTATAAGCCATCGGCAATTGGCGAATAGACCGCCCAGTTTGAAGAATATCAACAAGACTGCATGGAACATTAGCAACAATAGTAGTTCAAGCAGTTGTAGTATCTACCCTAATCCTTATAACAATAAAAAATCATCGAATAACTCATCAACAGAGCAATACTTTGATGCTATTGAAACGTCTTCGTCAATTTTTGAAGTAAACTGTTGTCCTGGATCGGAGAATCCGAATAGGTTTCGTTACTTGCCACATCAAAAAAAAGATCGAATTGAGGAAGAGGCTCCAGTTAATTTGGATTCTATTTTAACTGCCATAGACATGATACGCGATAACTTGTTACTTAACAATAAGCGAAAGGTCATTAGCAATAATATTCTGGAGAAACTCGGCCAAGATCCCATTATTAAACTAAAAGGTCAACTTAAAGATGGTAAACTATCGAAAAATTCATCTCACGAGACAAATCCTGACAACAACAACACTGGCCACAAATCTCATAAACGAACATATGAGTCCAGTTCGGAAAATATCATAAGAAATTATTGTGTAAGTTGATGGGGGAAATTTTGTGAATTTGAGAAATTCTAATTCTCTCTAATTTTACAGACAGTTGTCGAAGTGAGGATAGTATTTTTAAAAATAGGCGAAATCGACACTCTCAAGGAGCTATACCATGCTGAAGCCTTCATTCAAGCTAAATGGCGTGAACCGGCTCTAGACGATAAGACACAGGAAGTGAGTCTTTTTCAATCTAGTTGTTTTGAATAGAAATAATCTTTGCACTCTGTAGTTTTTCTAAAACAAACTTTCTTACTAGAACTAGCCTTTTATAAACAGATACATGCATTTAGATTTTCAGTCATTTTTCTATAATCTTTTTGGTAATCTGATCTGTAAAGCTTTCTTTGACAACGAAGAATAATGTTAAATTAATGATAAATCATTTTTCTCTCTCATCTCTACGCCGTCCGCTTTTTATTCGTTCTCCATTTATCAAATCGAAGTTGCATTTTGATTGATTCTTTTCAGGAAGTTATCTCGTATGAATCAAGTTGGAAAATACAGATACTATTTATTCAATAAACACTTATTTTTAGCTTGGAAATGGTTTTTTGAGAAAAAAAACTCGTAAAAGATATTATTAGACCTAAATTCATAATAAGAATAATTATTGAAATTATAAAATTATTTTGAATAATCTTGATGATCTTTTCAAATAATTCCAGAAAATTGTGCATGATTGTTTTTTCTGTTTATCAAGTTTCGTAAGTTGAAAACCCCAAGAAATCAATGAATAATTCTTTTCTACGAAGAATATCTTATACTTGAAACAAGAAAAATTTTTATTTATTAATTTATAGGAAATTTCATGTTTAAACTTGAACAAATTCTGGTCCCCAATGTTGTACATTGATAATATACTGACAGAAATCAAAGAAGCTAGATGGATGAGCTGTATCCGTAATGATAGGGGAGAAGTGTACCTTGTAGAGAAGCATCGGGTGAAAGGAATATTCCTCGAAACGCTTGAATTGAATGATTTCCCTTTAGATGTACAAGACTTGACTATCACTGTAACGACAGAACGGCCAGACTCTGAAATCGACATAATACCAGATACATATGAACATTCATCAATAAATCTTCAGACATTCGTCGACCAACAGGTTATTTAAAAAAATCTCTTTCTTATATATATATTTAGTACACTAAACTTCCTAAGGAATGTATGAGAGTTAAACCGGACGGTAAGAACTTTTTTGCTTGATTACTTATGAGTAGGAGTATGAAATTTATATTTATTTTAGAAACCAGGTGACATTTTGTTTGGTCATAAATGGGTTATTTTTCATCATTTCGA
>SSNU01000243.1:222823-234041 GCA_012064415.1 Gyrodactylus bullatarudis
GGGGGGTATACAAAAAGGGTTAAAAAAGGACTAAAAGATGGGATTGTTTTGGTTATCAGTGTTAAGTTATCACTTCTGTTCTGTAAATCCTTCAATATGTTTATGTTTTACTAAATAGAAATTGAAGTGTTTTCAAGAATGGAAAATTTATTCGAAAAATTAGAAATAAGAGCTTTAACCATTAATACAGGGAAGTTTTCTGAAATAATTTCGCATGTTTAACGTTGAAATCATCAACCATGCTCTTGTTGCCATTGTTATCACCCTTGTAAGATTAGGTTTAGCTCCATAAGATATCAGCATTTTCTTGTAGTTGAGCTTAAACTCGTTTATAACTCCACTGTCCAACGGTTGTGATAACGCGGTAGTATTTTCCGGAAGGAAAAGGAGTTTGACATTTGGCCTCTCCTGAATCTGTAGATGAGGTCGACAGTTATCTAATAAAAAGGACCACTCGTCTATTTGGACCAATCCATCCGGAGAAATCATCATACCATTTCTGGAAAATTGTTCTGTCCATCCAGGCATTTCTCTGCCCAGTATAATTTTCCGGAATTTCACCTCGGAAGCACCTCGGTCGATTGGACTTTCCTTAATACAAAGTTAAACCCTCATACATTCTTTAGGAAGTTTAGTGGATTTTTAGTATAGGACAGGATGAAATTTTTGACCTCATTTTTGTAGAAAATTTTCCGATAGAACTCTATGAAGCATTATTTTATATTAAATACTTATCCATTATAATGGCATTTAAGTTTAAAAATTCAAAGTTCAATGAATTCTTATCACTAAAATCCAATGTTCTATCCAAAATCATCATTTGAGTGCTTAATTCTATAGGAATAGTTAGTACCTTCCTGAATTGTTCGTAGATTGAGATTGCTTTAGTAATTCATACAAAATTCAATAGACAAAATAGCTCTTGAGATTTTAATCTCCCAATTTGAAATCCAAGTCTCATTTTTTCTAGGAATGGAGATTGCACGAACATGTAGAAATTTCCAAACGACTTATAACTCAAGAATATTCCAGTTCTATGCGTAGTCATCCTTGTCTTTCAGTTACTTGCCGTGCCGCTAGAAGACCTGGCTACTTTTATTACAATGTCTTCCTAATTATGGTGAGTGTTAAACTGAAAGAATTGAGAAAAAATGATAATTTTCAAAATTCTTTTTTTTAGTTTATGATCAGTGGACTGGCTTTTGCTACATTTGCAGTGACTCCTGATAAAGCGGAATTACGCCTGAGGCTCTCTTTTACACTCGTCCTCACTTCAGTCACTTTTAAATATGTTATAACTCAATCACTACCAAAAATTTCATATCTCACGTATATGGTAAGCAATTCCTTGCATTAAATCCGGAATAATTCTTTGTTCCTTCCTTATTAGATGGCAACATTTCCATACATTTCTTCTTCCCATCTAAAATCATAGAGAACTTCATGTGTAGTAATTCGGAGGAATAGGAAATATATATTGAAATCTTACTTTCTGTCTATAAATTAAACAGGAAACATGTTCCCCATGTTATCTTTTGGTCACAATTTGTAATCCTCTCTCTCTCTCTTGATGTTTACAAGAAATCTAATCCTCTTGCTCGATCATAATTGAAAACATTTACATGGAAAATTTCTCCTTTAAAGGAACATCTGGTAAATTTATTCGTGCAAATTTACAAGATAGATATTTTGAAACTAAAGGTTTCTACATTGCTAATAAAATCAATTTATACAGGGATTTCAGCCTAGCATCTCCAGTATCTATTCAGTATTAAAGTATAGATTACAATCTGAATTTCGAGACTGTTAGAATTTATTGATGAGAACTGTATAAAAAGATTTTTGTGAAAACCCTAAATTCCCATTTTTATATCAACTAGCTTTAGAACTTTATTAACATGAAAATGTTTAGGACAAATACGTTCTCATGTCATTGGCCATATTGTGTATAATAAGTATTTGGCACGCATTCGTTACCCTGATACCCTATAATCCAGATCGCCCAGCATCCCCAGGTAACTACACCGAGTCAGCAAATCATCAGAGAAGCAATGAGAAAATCAACTCATTCAAGGAAACAAGTGCCAATTCAAATCAATCCAATAATGGTCCAGAGCAATTTTTATACAGAAATATAGGTAACTTGAAAAGCATCAACTGCCTAATATGAAAATAAGTAAACTTTATTTTCAGACACCTACAAAGAACCATTAAATAATTATCAAGATAAAAGTTTCAACTACAGTTCAGATAAAGTTCTTTCGGAAATACAGCAAGATAAAAGTCTTCCAGACCTTGAGCATTTCTTTTTCAGTGAGTTGTTTTCTTTATACAACTGGATTAAATAACTATCCAGAAAAATAAGAGTAAATTCAAAATCTTATTAAATAAAGAAACAAGATTACTGGGTAAGTATAGAGCACTTGCACAGATCAAAAGATAATTTCAAAATTCATGCAGGATATTCTTAATTTCATGAAAAATATGCTTTTCTTCGATCATAAATGCGTATAGACTAGTAGGAAATTTGCATCAAAATTTTATTTTAAAAATAGTAGCATTCATTTAAACACTGAAAATTCCTTTTCAATAGTCCTAAGTTTTATTTTAAAAATAGATTTTTTTTTATTTTCATTTATTCTATCTTTTACTTTTTTTCCAAGTTCTTCAAGGAAGCCTTCAAATTTCAGGGAAATATTCAAAATACAGCTTACGAAAACATAAATAGAGCAGGTATATTCGTAATCTAAATCGTATCAAGTCTCAGAATTTTCCCATAATCTAAACCTAATTGACATGGAGATGAGAACTTACTATTTTTTTACAAAAAACTCTCATCTTCATGTCATAAAGACTCATTTTAACTTTAGGAGTGTGTACAAACTTATTGAAGAGCCCTTTGGCGTTACAACAAGACAGAAGACTAGTACAAAAAGGGTCTCAAACCTCATGAAGAAAAATTAGTGCCATTTTTAATGAGGTTAAACTGCCAAGATAAAAATCAATAATCTATCAGGTTTATGGATGATGATTAGGGGTTAATTATCACCACTTATGAGTAGAGCACCCAAAACTATAAACAAGTTTGAATCTTAGTTTTTCCTTACGTTAACGGTTAGCAAGTTTTATTTACATTTTTTTGCTTATTCAAAATTTAGAGTTTTTTGCATTTTTCAGTAGTTCAAGTGCTACTTTTTTGGTACTCTACCTGTAATGTAATCGATGAAATTACGTAAAACTAATTAGACTGCCAGCACTTTTTAAAAAATAATCTTTGTGTATTTCAAAATCTTTCCACCATACCTTACTGAGTCAAGTCTTTGAATGACTTTGGTGTGAGATAAAAAATTATATTTTAATGGGTGAAAATAAGAATCGGAACAATACCCAAAAGATATCGGATGCTGTAAATGAGAAATAAATAGATCATACAACAATTTTAAGACTAAATACCTTATTTTTGGGCAATTTACGAATAGACCTGCGTTATTTTTCTCGAAACTATTTTTGGGATCTCTTTAATATCAACCCTTCATGTCCTAGATTATTTTTTTCCTCACACAAATTAGAAAGTTTAACCTAACCAAAATAATTATGCTGACTCCGAATCTGAATTCCTGTCTGAAAGCCGTCTTATCGTATGAAAGATAATAGAGGTTAAAATTAGCAAGTATTATCTTCTAAACACCAAGAGATGTCGAGCAGGCAAATGCATATTTAATATCTAGTAGATGTTACAGCCATCGTTTTTAGATAGAAAGTTATTTAATTTTTTCCTAAGACTTCAGCAAATAGATTTTCAAAAAAATCACTTTTCTTCAAGTAACTTTAGTCAGGATCAGTGATAAGCTATATTTATGAATTATACATATTTTTGTACCTCAATAAATTTCCATTTCTGATGAGGGGTGAAAAGTATCTTTCAGTTCAAATTATCGCTCAAGAAAGTGTTGTGTTCCACTGCTTTTCAAAAAAATAAAGCCTCATTCTGATTCTCTCTTTCAAGTTAATTTGCTTATTGAACTGCTATTATTATTATTATTTTATTAAAAGGTTAAATTTTCAACTAATCAAATTTCTTTTAATAGTGTACTCTTTTTTAGTTGACGTATCGAAGAACTATTCAAAAAGGACCCAATATATCATTACATTCTTCCACAATTATAATGATCAACTCATGCATCTTAAAAACTTTGATAAAGATAATGAGGAATTTGATAACCTACCCCTCGAGGTAAACAGTGAAGAGTGTACAAGAGTAATACCTTATCAACACTACCTCATGTTACAAACAATCGAGATGAAAGTCTTTCTCACTTTCGTCATTGTTTATATAAGTGGGCATATTTTATTCATTTTCTGGTTATATTTTGATGTAAGTGAATAGTAAATAGATCAACTTTCAGAAACACACATGTAATGTTACATGAGAGTGCTAACAATTCTTGGCAAATAAAGACCATAGAAGAATTTTCACTGGCCTTTATTTTTGGTATACCAAGAAAATAACTAGTTAATTCTGTTAAATTAGAGAATAGTTGCCCCCTCTTATTTCTCTCTAAGTTTACTTTGAATCTTGTTGGTCTTTTTATTATCGATGACATGAAAACTCAACGCAAGGGATTCGTTTTCATTTCATCGATGTTAAAAAGCCCTTACTCTCGATGTCTTTCAGAAAAATTACTACAAAACAAGAGGAGGCAAATGTTCTAGAGATTAGCCGTTAATTCTGTGAACCCAAATTCACAGTTTTAGCTGTATTAATAGTTCGGGTTATCTTTCGTGTTAATGTGAATTTCACCTAGTTAATATATGAAAAATTAATTATTTGAAATCAAGTCAAACTTTTATCATGTAAAAAATGAAAAAAACCTACCTAATTTGAGTTGGTGCTAAATTTTAATTTCAAATCTGTTTACTTACCAATCTTGAATTGAAATAGTAATAGATGGAATCGAATAGAAAAAGTTTAAGCAATCCATTGTAATTTTTATTGCATGTTTTTTAGATAAGAAAAATACAAAGTTTTTTCTTTTTGGTTTTAATATTTGTTAAAAAAAGGGGGAAAAGTAAAGGTAAAAATTTAATGACATTTCCTCGTGACATCATGTGTGTGTTTCTTTTTGAATGTTCTTTTTTTCATCAAAATCCAAACTCCTAGAGGGTTATTATTAATATTTGACCCTTTTTTCTACCCAGGCCAGTAAACGGAGAAGAGAAATGTTTAAAAAAGACAAAGAATTCCGAGTAAGAAACACCTCAGAATATGCATTGCAAAAATCAAATTGTTAATTAAAATATCTGAATTTTCCATCAATTCTGAAGATGTCTTTATAAAGACAAGATACACTGAAGTAGACTCACATTATTCATCTTTAAAGGAAAAGTTAACCAAGTTAACTAATGAAATTGACCAAGGATATAAATCTAAGTTGGGAATCTTTCATTTTTACAGAAATCTCGATACTTTCATCAAGAACTCTAGTTTTTTAGAGGTTCTTTTGGAATACTACTCATGAAAAAATTTTTTTTAATGAAAAATATGGCCATTTTTTAGATTTCAATTTGGCGCCAAAATCCCTTTTTTCGAACTTTGAACCGGAAATTTTTATTGATTTGAAAGTTGGAGGTTGATCAAAAGAGATTTTTCAGGATCAAGATTAGACAAGAAAATCAATTCAGCTGAATCTTATCTGATGAATAACCTTGTTATCGTTTGGGAGCTGAAATTCAATGAAATCAATGAAACTACGATAACTCATAAGTCTCTTGAAAATGGGGGTAACTGTCGGTAATTTGACGGTGCTAGTCAGCTTTCTTGTCTAATCTTAATCCTGAAAAATCTCTTTTGATCAACCTCCAACTTTCATATCAATAAAAATTTCCGGTTCAAAGTTCGAAAAAAGGGATTTTGGCGCCAAATTGAAATTAAAAAATTGGCCATATTTTTCATTAAAAAATTTTTTTCAGAATCTTTTTCTTCGACTGGTAAGAGTGGGCAAGATTTTTAAAAAATCATAGATTCCCTACTTCATATCAACCAACATTAGATAAAATAAAATTACAAGATATTTAACTATCTAAGTACCGAAAAGTCTGGAAGTGGCTTTGGCAAAATGGTCGGTTATTTTCCAATTAAATCTACTTTTATTAATATCGAGTAACCTGCAATAGAAATAAATAAAAATTAAAAAAAACAACTCTTGCGAAATTAGAGTATGATTATGTAATCCTTTTTTATCCAATTAGTTGAACAAAATTCCAGTAATCATCATTCAGTGATACCAAAAGATGTATTTTGAACTGAAAAAAGAACAAATTACGACAGCTTTTCCTTTCTTTTCCATCGATTGAAAATCCTTATCCCAGACAAAAGTAGTATTATTATAATAAAGAGATTCGTCTATGAAAATAGAAGAGGATATCACCTAATTAACATGAAACTTTATAAATTTAACTGTCAAAGTTTACATGTATCTTTAAGTACAATGTATACTTTACATACTGATATTGTATTATTAATTCAATAGACAAGGAAAGAAGAGAGAAATCACGAAGAATAATTCTTTACTGTAAAATAGTATGCAATGCATATTTATACTACCAATATGTATAATAAATATCTATATAAATGATTTTTTTTTTGAATTTACGGTTTAATTAGAAATAAAAATAATATAGATAAATATTGTGTAATTACTTGTAAGTAAATTGAGAGAAAACAAATATTGTAAGCTCTTGATAGAATGTAGGGATATTAAAAAGCAAAGAGTATATTCTCATATAATTTAGTACATACCATAGGATCATAAATTATTCATGATTACCATTATTAAGATTTAAACTCTCAAGACTTTAATTTATCATTATATCATGACATGATGTTATGCTTATACCCCTAGAAAATATTTTATAAAATCCTCATATTCAATATAAACTCTTCAGAAATAGTCATATACAAATATTGTGCGTTGCATTAACTATATCTTCTTTCAGTTTAATCAATAATTACCATTTCTTCCAAATAAATCAATTCACTTGTACAGATTATGTAGAAGCAGAAAGAATTTGTTTGTCAATCTTGAAATTACAATACATTCAACATTGCTATATTTTTCTGATCTTAACTAATTTTTATATAATATGAATTAATAGTCTTAGATTTCGAAAGAAAATTTCTAGCATTAAAAAATGGATTACAATTTGATTTTGCCTTTTGCATTACAGGTTACTCTATTCTAAGTAAAAGGTCAAAGTCTGAATATTTATCTTTGAATGCTTGAATTTCGGATGTCCATCTCGTGATATCCTATACTTGATGGTTTTGTATAATCTTCAATTTAATTTAAAAGAAACTCACTCTCATTATCTGAACTGAGCTCGCAAGACTCAGCAAGAAAAACAAAACAAACATTACATCAGAAATTCCTATGTAAATAAAAAACCAAATAGTATAAAAAATCAAATGGAACTGCTGACTCAAGAAAATGTTTTTAATATTCTTAATCTGTTTAATTACATCAATTCAATCTCGGTCATTGCCAGGGATTATCAGAAAGGGGAATAATAGTAGGTTTTCTTCATTAGCCCTTGATGATTGATTTGAAAAATAAGTTTAATATTTAAACACCACAACAATAGTTAAAGATTATAAAATTTTCCCTAGTCTGTAATCAAATACACAATGGAATTTGCTATTTTGTGGGAGATTTCTGTCCACAATTTTTGACTGACGAAATAAATTCGAAGAATGGCCAGAAAACGTGTGGTGATGAAAATTATCGATGTTGTCTACCTAAAACACCATCAGAATCTGTACCAAGATTGACAGGTAACCTGAATTGAAAAGATGAATTTTCTCTTACAGAAAAATGTGGCACATCTGTGCTTCAAAACGAATTGCTTATTTTCGGTGGTCATGCGTCCAAGGTTCATGAATATCCATGGCAAGTTTCTTTAAGTTATCGTAATGAACATTTATGTGGAGGCTCTGTTATATCAAAAACTCACATTCTAACAGCTGCTCATTGTTTTATCGAATCGAAGTAACTTCATCATTTTTGGGAGATAAACTTTTAGAAAGCCATCTGAGTGGATGGCTCATGCAGGCTTACACTATCTGTCTGAATATATGCAGACTTCTGGCCCAAGAAATTATTCATCAAAAATACAAAGTCGGGAGATTAAAGAAATAATTTTGCATCCCTTCTTTGAAAAACCAGCTTATGCGAACGATATAGCCATTTTGATTCTGAAAAGGCCATTTCATTTGAATGATTATGTTAATGTAGTATGTCTCCCAGAGCCTGATGAAGACTTTTCCAATAGTATTTGTTCTTCAACAGGGTTTGGAGATCGTGAAGATCGAGAACTACCTGAAAACTTGCAGGTTATAAATGTTCCCATTATAAATAACGTAAGAAACATTGAATGAAATATTTTTCCCATCAGTACGAGTGCGCCAGAAGGCATTGTTTGAATCATGAAAAGTTACCCATTTATAATGGAAATATATGTGCCGGATTCCTTGAAGGGTTACGAGATGCATGTCAAGGCGATAGTGGGGGACCCTTAGTTTGTAGAAAGGGAAATCAGGTGAGAAAATCACGAAAAGCAATATTCATGATTATAATTTTAGTTAGATTATCATTTCAATAATTTTAATGCAATATTTTAGTGGGTGCTAGCTGGCATAACCTCTCATGGGTCCGATTGTGGTAAAGAGCGTATCCCTGGAATTTATACGAGAACCTCAGCATATATAGGATGGATTGAATTTATAACTGGATTCAGACAAACCCTTAAGACTAAAAGTCTTGCATTAACTGAGGAAGAATTCGATTACAGAGAATTTCCCATAAGAAGGATGATTGAATGCGAGGGAAAAGAGAGGATATAAAAATGTATACATTCTATATATCGAATTTCCATAATCCCCAGCATCCAATAGAATTTTAATTCCATACCATCTCCACCAATAGAAATAATTCACTTAATTTCATAAAAAAATCCATCTTCCTTATAATATTCATTCATCATGATTTATCATTTAGCAGTTATTATCGGGAAAATAATAATGCATGGTAGAAAGTACTAGAAGGTGAAAGAAATCTAGAAAGAGTGTATCCAGAGTTTATATATTGTTAAATGGAGAAAGGGAATAACCTCGAGAGGAAACAGAAAGAAGAAAAAACTCACTACAGACCTGTCCCAATAATCAGTAAGTATCGAGGGGAATATCCAGTTGCTCAGAGAAAAGATGTTCTTACTGAGAATAAATTCCCTTTAAATTCTTTGGATGGATCAAAATCCAATAGTTCTCTATTTAGACAAATAAGTCGTCCTGAATTCTATATAATTCATCCAGAATGGAGTAGCGAAAGTGTTACAATGAAGAAATTGGGCATTTCAAAACGACCTACTCCTCTTCCAATCGGTACAGGTTCTGGCTCATTTGAGAGACATTCAAAAAAAGATAAAAGTACCTTCACACCGGAACTAAGAACAGAAACTCCAAATTTTAAACGAAGTAAGAGTGCCCCCTCAGATGCAAAGAGAACTATAAATATTATCACCTGGCAAATGTAGAACATTCCATTTCAATTCCATCTAAATCAACATGTGCATTTTCAAAAACAACTTATTACCAATTAGTATTATATGATTTAATATTTTTGGTTGAAAATTCATCATTTATTTTTTGAAAGAAAACTTATTTCAGCTCCAGAATAAAAAGTAGGTAAACATTTTTTTAGCCTTATTCATTAAAAATTGATTGAAATTTGATTTTCCTTAAAAATACAGAGACATGTGTTCTGAGTTCTTTGAGATGAAAAGATGATTTGCTCGTCAAAATAACTGGATAAATCATCTTGGGCTGACTCTATGCTAATAGACATCAAATTTGAAAAGGCCTAAATATATGAAAGAAATCAGGGAAGACTCTTTGACAAATCATACTCTTACATATAAAAATAATAAAGGGGTATTTGCAAAACTAATATGTCCAAGAATTGTTTATTCAGAATTAGTATGAATGAATACAGAAGTTTGAACAATGAGTTAGGAAATATAAACCAAATTTTCACAATTTTGTTCATCTTATTCCAGAAGCATGGAAAGGTATTTTGAAGCGAAATTTGGTGGGATTATATTTAAATGCTTGAAGGTTGGTTTTTTCATATCGATGGGCGATTTAAGTAATTTTGCAAAATTTCGCCCAAGTCTACGTATCACAATTATAGCAACAAGATTAACTGAAAGCCAGTTAAACTTGTTAGGATTAAGAAAAAACGAAGTTTTTGGTGAATAAAGCTTTATTTCATTCAAGCTTTGCTTCAGATTCATTTTCAAACCGAAATTTATTAATCAATCAATTTTTATTACTAATCTAAACTTTTACCAAATCTTTGGTATCTAGTAAATTCCTTCAAAATAATCCTTTCTAATCCTTCTCCTTTATATAGTTAGTTGTTGTTATATAAAGTAACCTATATCAAAAAAGTTTATTTATTCGTACAAGAAAGACTGCTGGGACATCTTGAAAACTCAATACAGTTTTTTGTCTGAATTTAATCAAGTTTAAGAAGTTATACTGGTAACAAGTTTAACTGAATTGCCTGAATGTCTTGAGACTATCAAGAGTAACAAGATTAACAGTAATATATGCAATGCATAGTGGAAGAACAGAAAACGCCTAAAAATTTAACTTTGGCTCTATTATGTCACTACACTAAACTTCCTAAAAAATGTATTAGAATTAAACCGGGCGGTAAGGACTTTTTTGCCTGATTACTTATGAGTAGGAGTATGAAATTTATATTTTTCTCAGAAACCAGTTGACATTTTGCTTGACCATAAATGAGTTATTTTTCATTATTTCGAGCCGAAATTTCAGCATTGGCTTATTCTTTTCATGTTCTATCTTTATGCGATTTTTTATTCAATTTGCTTCAGCCAAAACAAAGTTAATTTATTTTTGTAAAAAGTTTTAGATTCAAGTTTTTTTCATTTTTCCCATTCAAGACTAATGTTGGATGACGTCATCATCCATATGGGGTCTCCTAGGGTAAAAAGTTCTAAAGACCCCCTTTTTTTTCGGCAATCACACATCATGAGATTTGCTTACTCTACTGTACAAACAAAAACAATTCTTTCCTTTTGGATAACTTAACCAAAAACAAACCTATCTTTGAGTCCTTTTTACTCTATTTTGTAT
>SSNU01000233.1:0-64353 GCA_012064415.1 Gyrodactylus bullatarudis
CTGGTAAAAGACCAATTATCAGCTTCCGATCAAAAAATTACCTCTCCACAAGAGAAACTCGGCGAGATCTGGCCATCAGTTGCAAGCTCACATGTAAACCTTGGATTGTAGGCAGTCGCTTCGGGACACATTTATCATCAGATACCCCTTTTCTTTTCAGACCCATAAAATTGTACATCTGGATAAGTTATTCGCATGCGAAGTTTGAATCTAGTTTGAAGAGGGAAGTGTACCTCCAAGATTGTAATATTGAGTATCTCCGCAAGATTTTTTTTTAAGCAATCTTCCTGTTAAATATATGAAATCTCGAGAATTAATTAGCTTGATACTTTCCTGAGCTCGGCAGCTCTTTCATATGAGAGTTCTGATGTTAAGTGCTTGATTCTTTTAATGATAAGAATGAGAAAAATCAAGATTATGTTCCTCTAAGAGACTGGCGGTTTTTTCAAAGATCATTTGATTATCTGAGCAGTTTATTTTCAGTCCATTTTTTTTTATTATTTTTAATATAGTTTAGTTCTTTTCGAAAAAGTTCATTAGAAAACTTCGGGATTCGGAACCTTCAGGACATCTGCATATTTATTATAGTAGTAGAAAATATCTGAAGGGTACAGTTTGATACTAGTTCGAAGTATAAAGGCCTAATTATTGAAAGGGGCTTGGAACTTAAGGGGCTATTTCGGTAGAATTTGCTGTGGATTAAGGTCAATGAAAATAGAAATGATTTTGTTAAAAGGAGTTATTGAATCAACAAAGCTTAGAAATACGGGAGGATTGGAGATGGATATATCGTCTGATTCAACCAATCAACATGTCGAATTTGATAAATCTATTTAGTATTTGTTATTAAAAGCATGAAATATGTGGATAATGAAGTTAATATGTAGATTATTTAATTTATGGAACAAAATTTTTTTTTAAGTGATAACTATTCATGTAGGAAGTGATAATATACCGGAATTGACCATGTAAATTTTGTAAATATACATGTAGATTTTGATAGATTCCCTACCCCTACAGATAGTTCTGATGATATATTATTATTTTAATCATACATTTAATTTTTCATATGTCAGAGAATAGGCACTTTCTCAGAAGTCTAATCTTAAACTGAATTCTTAGCTATTCTACTTTATTCTTAGAAGCAATAGTAATATTAAATGCGTAGACTCTCTTTTGAAATAGATTAATACAAAAAAATTCTTGCAATTTCTTCGGGAAAGCGAAAATTTAGCTAGTTTTATCGATCAGTAGTCCAATTCAAGGTATTTTGGTGGGAATCCCACCGTGGGATCTTGTATTTAAATGGCAAGATTAATTTGATATTCATCAAAATAATTTAGATCAACTTACACGATTGTTCGTAATAAGATAAGCTGTTACTCGCGTCAAGTTATCATCATTCGAAGGAAATAGTGTAACTGTAGTCATTTATTCCTAGGTATTTCATGTTCACGTAAAGTGGAAAAATCCTATGTGAGAATTTCGAATGTTTCTTTCAAACACAGCCAAGACATGTCTGTCATACACTCATAAGTGTTGTATGTAATTGTAATTAAAGAATATTCGTGCGTGGGTATATTTTGATGCATATTATTCTTTTGTACCCCCCCCCCCAACATGTAGATGAACAATGTATTGCATTATTAAACTAATTAATTAGTATATCATTGACCAGGTAAAATGTAATGTGTCACAAACGGTATATTATACGTCACATTGTATTATATGACATGTATGTATCTTGAAAGAAGGACCAATAAATTT
This sequence comes from Gyrodactylus bullatarudis, assembly GCA_012064415.1. Classification (NCBI taxonomy): domain Eukaryota; kingdom Metazoa; phylum Platyhelminthes; class Monogenea; order Gyrodactylidea; family Gyrodactylidae; genus Gyrodactylus; species Gyrodactylus bullatarudis. Next base: position 1,768 of record SSNU01000233.1, read on the forward strand.
AATAAAATGATAATTATAACCTTATCGATATAACCCTTGTTTAAACATCAATTTCACTAAAGAGGTTGAAATAGATAACACATTGAGTTTCTTAGATGTAAAGCTTACCAGAAAACCTTATGGAACTATACAAAGAAACATGCACCAAAAAAAATCAGATACAGATAAATACCTCCATTGTAAGAGTTTCTGTCCAAAAAGTTACAAATCAGGTTTGATAGTAGGCTTAATCAAGAGAACCAAAAGAATTGTTAACGAGGAGGAATTCTTGAATGAGATTTAAAGAAAATGGATACCCAGACAATTTTTTTCGAAAATACATAGAAAAAGCTTTGGAAGACGAAGCAATAAATCAATCTGATTTGTACGGTAAATAATCGTTCTTTGATATATGCAGGAAGAAAACAATTTATATAGAAATCCGAAATACAGGAGGAACAAAATGAATCGACTATCCAAATCTATGTCAAACTCACGTTTAAAATTTGAAAAGAAAATTGAACACACTAGTAAATGAAAATTATGACGATATTCAATTGAAGGTTGTATTCAGCACAACTGTTCAAATTTCAACTCAAAGATAAACTTGAGCCAAAGGAGCAGTCAAATCTCATCTATTTTTTTCAAGCTACATGTGGTGCCAAATATATCACTATCACAAGGCCTTATAGCGATTCCTTAACCCTTAAAGTCCCATAGTGATAGTTCTATCACACGTCATTTTAACAACTCATTATCATTCATTGAAGCCTCAGAAAATACTTCGTTTACCACCCACTCGAAAGGAAATTTATTAATCTATTGTAATACTCAAAGATCTTGGCTATATCATTCGTCAAAAACACCTTATAGCCCATAAGTTATGCGGTCATCTTTATTGGGATACACATGGGATACAGGTTGTTACCAGGTTCAAGGACGAATGACAGGTCAGTGCAATGGTCTAGTCATTGCTCGTAGCCTGGTGCTCACCAAAAGGACCTAGACTACAATAACCACGTTGAACAGAAATTCTGCACGTTGATGTTCCACGCTGGGTAGCCCGTCTAGTGACATTCCCTTTCGCATTCGAGACTCTAAAGTGTGTGGACACGTCACTCAACATGTTAGTGAACTGTGGCTCAAGCTGATGGCGCTGATGCGCTCGGAGAGGGATAATTGGAGTCGTTTAGGACCGGCAATTGTTTGCTGTACCATTGGTTTTTAAGGTTCTTCATTAAAGAGGGAAACTACCTATCATAGACCCATATATTTCAAGCTTGCTTTCTTTAATTTGTATTTTAGTGCAATTTCATAAGATAATTTTAGTTCTTTAATAATGAGTAGTGTTTTTCCGTTGACAAATCTCATTTTTCCATCTCTCTCCTCTTGGGGTAGAGTCTGAAGTGAACCGGTGAAATATAACGTATATCACTAAAATATACGCTAGTTTTCTCCTTACGGGTTTTGAACCAATCTGAAATATTCTTAATAAAGTTAATCCTTTCAAGCCCTCAATGGTTTATTGCCAATTTAAAATTCATTCTGATTACTCTGATTATTCAATCTCTGAGGTCATTTAATAGACTTGTACCTGAAAGGTTTTATATACAAGAAACAAGGCTTATCATTGATAAATAAAGTTTTTAATCCAAAAATGTTCGAGATGAAGCAATTTATATTAATAATTTAAGAGATTTGTGTCTTTAATTAATTTTTTGTTAAATCATCATGTAATAGCTTCTTGAGATATCGAGGTTAAATTAGGCTGTGGTTAAATTCTTGATAAAGAAGTAAATCACCGAAGCCATGTAGTGATCGTCTTCTTTGAAGCCATGCTTTGAAGTGGGATAAAATTGAAAATCGTACGGTATGCCTTTGCGAGCAAGATCAAGGATTAGCCTCGATGTATGGTAAAAGTGGACGTTGTCATCCTGACCTCCGTGGCAGATCATGAGACGTGGTTTGGTTCTATCCATTCCATGGACATAGGATAAAACTGAACCGAGACTAGGATGAGTAAAAATAAAATCAATTTTAGGATTTAGATTAAGAGACAGAATCTTGATGAGAAAATTTGCAATAGACTAACATATCTGTAGACACAAGAATAGAGAAGCTAGCTAGTTATAGGTAAAGCTCTTTAATGTTCACGTTAGTTATATACCATTTCTACCCCAAAACTCATGAATAATAGACCAATAGAAATTGAGTATTTTCGGCTAATCAGAATCGAGCAAAATTCCTTTTACTAATTTCCTACCGTTCCAAATATATTCTGCTATCAGAATCTCAAATTTTCCAATAGGTTGATTAAATTTTATAGATAATCTTGATCTTTTGTTCTGATTAATTTCCACTTCGAATTTTCTCTCTATCATATCAAGAAGAGGCTGTAGTAAATACAGATCTAAAACAGCAGTCAGTCAGAGAAAGAAAACATCAAAATCTTGTTAAGAGGCAAACTTGAAAAAATGACACTAAAACAGTGGGAAAAAATGGAAAAATTCTCCTTGTAAAGGAATGATATCCTCTTACAAATATGGATCATCTTTTCTCTGATCCGGTAATCCAATAAATCTTTCAGTATAGCCAGTATCATAGAATTTCCAGTCGACCACAGGACAAGCAGCAACACAAAACTTGTAAAATGAAGGACAGAATCGACAAGCAGCATGTAGGGAGTAGTATCCACCTGGAGGAGGAATAAAATTGTATCAGTGGATGGATAAACTTGGATAAATTCGATTTAAGTTACCATAGGAAGCTCCCAAGACGCCAATACGATCCAAATCTATACCTTCAGTTTTACTAGCAACATAGCTGAGCATATCCATTTGATCTTGGATCTCGGTTATGCCCTGTAAAAGAAGAATGAAAAACTAGGACTAACATAGATGAAAGTTGAAATTACTCACGAATTTATTTTTGATTTTCTTTTGTTCATCCATGCCAGTGTTGGAACATCCAGCAGTGTCACACATGAAAACAGCAAATCCAAAATGTGTTAATAATTGGGCTCGGGCAATTCTTGAAGAAAAAAAATATAGCCGTAAGAAACTGTCATACATGAAACATACTATAGATAATGTGTTTCGTGGTACTACTCGTATAGTGCAAGAAATAATAATTATCATAGACCACACACATTGCTATAGCAGGTTTCTCTGGCATAAAAATACAGTAAATTTAAAATTTTCATTGATTAAGGCATACATGTTTTTGGAAAAAATTGAGTTGACCAAGCATACACCAGGCCCAGCATAGACAAAATGAATTGTAGGGTAGAACTTTTGATCAGAGTTCTTTTTAATGAATCTCTGCTCCTTAGTGGGCAGGAAAAGCAACGCCCGATGACCCTCTTTTTCAAAATATTGGGGAAATTTGAGATAATTTAGTCTTGACTTTGCAGAACGAGCTTCATCGATCTGTTCAAGGCTTTCTAGAGGAAGGAATAATTGCATTAAATATTGGCATGAACTAATAATTTAATATTTCTCAAAATTCTCTTCGCGAGATGTACTAGGACGAGTGACATTCACGAAAAATACTAGTAAATTTTCATATTTCCTCATTTACAACTTGTACAGAAGCATATAGCTGTTACTGTGAATCGTGTGAAAATAGGGCTTCGTATGAATCACTGGTTGACTATTGAATAATGTGAGAGGTTATTATGATTCACTAGAGATTCGTGAAAATAATTTAATTTCCTGTTTAATTTTTTTAAATATCAGTGATACATGAATATATCTGTACATCATCAATAGGCATAAAAATAAATTCAGCCTTGTGTATGACAACCACAGATTGGTTTCCTAATTTTACATTTCAAAAAATCATGTAGGTATAGTTGAAAGAATATTTTTAAAATTTAAGTAGGAAATTAAAATAAAATTCGTAAGAATGTTTTGAATTAGGCAGGGATTCTTACGAAGAGGCTACTCAAAACATTTTCTTTCCTTTATTTTTGGCGATATTAAATTGGGATTTCATAAATAAAAAGAAAGTAAGAAACGTTCAAAAAAATAGGTGAGAAGATATTAAATTTTGACTGTCACCTTGACGGGAAAATTAGTCAGAATAAAGTGCCAGTGTCATATACTTAATTTTCTAAACCTTTACTTGGTAACATGGTATTTTTTCCCTTTCTGCTAACACACTCCTACCCTAGGCATTACAAAGCTTATGTGTATATTTTTCCCCTGTTTTCAAAATCATATGTAACACTGTTACATTGTAAGTGTTATTTTCACACTACCCTCCCATCCCATAAGTAATATAAGATATTAGATTTAAATTTGGGATTTTAAAGGATTTTAAACCATAACTTTTTATGCTACCGTACGATCTTGAATAATGCTCAAGTAAGTATGTTGATAGGAAGAAGCCTCCCCTAACAGCCTTATCTAGAACCACCGAGGGGTGATATTCTTTATTGTAAGTTTCATTGAGCTAGTCATTTGAGGTTTGACTAAAGCTTCTGATAGAGATTGAATATTTTTTAAAAATGTATTTTATTCTAGATATGAAATTCTGATGTAAAATTTTACGCTGGTATTTAAAAAATTTTGGCTGTCTGTGAGCTGAGATAATGGGCAAAAACCAAATTTTTGAAATTTCGAAAAACACCTCTTAAACTTTTGCAATTTAATAAAAGATTATAATCATTTGAGCAATAAATTTTATATCATCTGAAAGTAGAATAAATTTTTATAATTAGATTTTATAATTTGAAGAGATGATTTTAGGTTGAAAATGAATGTTAAAATTTAATTTAATCAACTATAAAATTATAATTTTAATACAATAAATTTTAACATTCATTTTCAACCTAAAATCATCTCTTCAAATTATAAAATCTAATTATAAAAATTTATTCTACTTTCAGATGATATAAAATTTATTGCTCAAATGATTATAATCTTTTATTAAATTGCAAAAGTTTAAGAGGTGTTTTTCGAAATTTCAAAAATTTGGTTTTTGCCCATTATCTCAGCTCACAGACAGCCAAAATTTTTTAAATACCAGCGTAAAATTTTACATCAGAATTTCATATCTAGAATAAAATACTTTTTAAAAAAATATTCAATCTCTATCAGTATAATCAATGATTAGTAGGGCGACCAGAAAAAGGCATACTTTATGATGAAAAAAGGCAATTTTTAATTCTGAAAAAGGCAAAAAAAGGCAAATTCATAAAATCGAATGTTTCTCACGAGAAGCATCCCAAGAAGATATCTGCTGAAAGCGGACTTAAAGGAGATCTCATTAAAAATCCAAAAAGTAGCTTTAACAACATAGTAAAGCATTAAAGGTATATTCATATAATCGAATATCTCTCACAAGTAGTGATTTAAAAAAATTAATCAATTCTTCAAGCCTTTCAAGTGAATAGAATAAGAATGAGATGTTGAGTTGGATAAGCCATTTCTATTGGCTGTTTACCGAGTCCCTCCTAAAATTAGATTCAGAAAATGAAAATTTAACTAAGATCAAGATAAACAAGGATAAAAAATTTGCACAATCCTTGAAAAAAATGAAAAAGCAATCCTTTTTAAAAAAGGCAAAAAAAAGGCAAGCCTCCTCGAAATAGGCAAAAAAGGCAAACTTATTTCTCTTATTAATAGGTTTAGAAATAAAAGGACTGAATTTTTAATATTTTCAAAGTATTTTAGACTCACTCTCAAAAAAGGCAAAAAAGGCATTTTGGTCGCCCTAATGATTAGTAATCATATAACATATTTTGATACCAAATTCGTTTGTAAAAACCAATGGGAAAATATAAATTTTATTTTTTTAAACGTGATTCACTGATATCGAGATTGATTAGTGTGAATAAGTGAGTGAATTAGTACTACTCCCTTACCAACATTTTCTTTTCAAATTAAAATAAAAAAATATTAAACTGTTGCACGAGGAAAAAAATTTAAATCTGAATCAGAACGGATCAAGCGGGGTAGGAAATTATTGCATTATACAAGTTATGGTTATGAAATTATGGTAGACTTTAATAGAAATGAGTGACAATAAATCAACAGACCATTGAAGATACGATTGCATTGTATAAATTTATTACCAATTCTTATTTTTAGTATTCAAACTTATTCCTTGACGTTTAGAATAGTAAAATTTTATAAGCAATGGGACTAAAAATAAAAAATACTTTTGAAAAATCTTTTTAAATATATATAAGATATCAACGAAAATAATTTCCTGAAGAATTAATATATTTCTCCCAACGAATTGGAAGTTGTCTGATACAATCAGCGAAAAATTCTTCAGATTTTGAGCTGAAAAAGCTATCAAGTCCATTTTTTACCTCCTCTTTTGTTTTGAATGTTTTGCCTTTAAGAAAGTGTTCAAGAGATTTGAAAAGGTGACAATCACATGGAGCAAGATCAGGGCTATAGGGTGGATGATCCAAAACATCAAAGTTTTCCTCTTCAAAAAAAAAATTTTTAACCTCTTTACCCAGATGAGGTCTTGCGTTGTCCTGGAGAAAAGTGACTCTACCAAATCTTGGGTAATTTTGGTCAAGTTTGGTCATCATCTCTTTCAGATGACAAATATCTATCAGCATTGCCATAATCTAACAGCTCGTGAAGCTCATGGTCAAAAATACCGTTAACGTAACCATTTTGGCAAAACGATTTTTGATGGACTGTGTGATGTGCTCTCCCACTTTCTTCCATGATCTTTTACGGCTCTGATCACTGAGGTAGATCCATTTTTCATCGGTAGTAACAATTTTCTTAAAGAAGTTATCGTACTGAATTCTGTGAAGCAGTCTTTTGACAGCATCAACTCTCCGTTTCTTTTGTGACTCATTCAATTCGTGAGGAACAAACTCATCAAAAGAATTCACAAAATTCTCTTCACGCAGAACACGACAAACTGAATTAAGAGACACATTCAACTCGGCTGAAATCACTCTTGAAGATGAATGGCAGTTTGTTCAGATAGGTGCAACGATTTCATCGTGCTTGATCTCGGAAGGTCGACCTGGCCTCTCTTCATCATCAAAATTCATTTTTCCATCTTTGAAGGCTGAGTGCCACCGGAATACTGTAGAACGTTTAATTTTATCGCCAAAAACAGATTTGAGCTTTTGGAAGGTCTCTGAGGGTCCGGTTCCCAAGAAAAACTCACAAGTTTTGATGGAAAAAAATTTCAATAAAGTAGGATTCTCATTACTTATTTCTAGGGCAACCAAATGCCTTTTTTTACCTTTTTTCATCCAAAAAAGCCATTTTTAGCCTTTTTGAATTTACTTCTTAAAAAGCCATTTTTGCATTAAAATAAATAAGAATCCCCCGTCCAATCTCAGATAAAATCATCAATTAATAAAAATATGACATTATATGCTTAAATTTGCACTCAGGATACGACTTCAATGCAAAAATGGAAGGCTGTTAACTTAAAAATCATCATGATATTCTACATTTGATGCTTCTACTAACTAAAGTTCACATCGAGGACTTTCAAAACTTAATTTTAACAGAAATCCAAGCTAAAATTAAATACTAAGTTCGAAAATTCAATTGAAACTTCCCTGTACTCTCCAAAGCTAGAGCAATTATATATATATATTATTATTATAAGCAAAATAATCCAAACGAATATTTTAAAAATATAACCAATCAGATTTAAGAGATTCTAGATACATTTTTACTTAATTCATTGGATGATCATCCTGAACCAATGATAATTAAAAATCCTTTGTTAAAGGTTCTAGGTGGATTAATAGGAAAATTGTTTTGTTCCATGATGGAATCTGAAATCTTCAATAAAAATTAGTAAAAGTAGATTTAATTGGAATATAACCAACCTTTTTCCAAAGCCTCTTCCAGACGTTTCGGTACTGAGATAGTCAAGTACCTTCTTCAGTGGATGAGACGCTTGTAACCTGAACTCTCTTCAACTTTATCTAAAAACCTTAGTATTCCTATTGGTCCAGATCTAAAAAACCATTCAAAATTGAGCAAACCTTAATACCCATTAGATTACCTGTAGAAAAATCAAAAACACGAAAAACTGAAATTAACCATCTGCTCAATCAATAATTTATGAAAGTCTTCTTCTCTTTCCGTATAATTGCAACCAATTATCCCCTATTTCGATTTCACCAATATTGCCATTGATAGTATCATTTGTACCTATTTCTAGAGCTTCATTAATTATTCTTTTCCTAAAATGATTTTGACCCTTAATTATCTTAGCATTTTCGAAATCGAAAATGTGACCCTCCCCTGTGTGTTCCATTAGTTTGGAATTGTAATTACCCTTGAGCACATCTCTGTGATGTTCATTAATCCTACACTCGAAGGATCTACCCGTCTGTCCCACGTACTTCTTACCACAAGAGCAATCAATAGAATACACACCTTTTCCTTGCATCTGATTTATATCTGACCTTTTCTTATTAATCTTATTTAGAATATTATTTTTATTTTTAAAAACAACTCTTAAATTATTTTTTCTATAGATTTTAGCTAATTTCTTATTTAATGGAGTATAATCCAAGAACACTTTTTTATCTTCTACTTCCTTTTTCTCTAATTTAGGACCATAAAAATTTCTTAAAACCTCTGACATAGTGTCCCTAATAACCTTATTAGGATAACCATTCCTAGAAAAAATTATTTTCAACTCCTCAAGTTTTTTGTTTAAATGGTCTTGGTCAGTTAATCTTAAAACACGTAGAATTTCTCCTTTAAGAGTGCCAATTTTATATTTACGAGGGGAGTAACTCTTATAATTAAAAACAATATTTTTACTAGATTTTTTCCTAAATATTTGCTTCTTAATTGAACCATTATTTAAACTTAATTTTAAATCTAAGTAATTTAAATCAAAATTATTTTGTTCTTCTAAAGTAAAATCTAATTCAGGAAACTTATTTTTAACCTTTTCTAATGTATTTATTATTCTAGATTTATCTCCTTCAATCATGATGAAATAATCATCTAAGTATCTAGTCATGATCTTAGGATTTAAATCAAGATTAATAAATTCATCTATTTTAGACATAAAAAGATTAGCAAAAAATGGTGAGATAGGATTACCCATAGCTAAACCTTGTTTTTGTTTGTAAATTTTATTCTCAAATTCAAAAATGTTGTATTCTAAACACATTTTCGAAGCTCCTAGAAGAAAATCTTTTAATCTGTTATCTACATTTTTCAACTCAAGTTCACCTTCGAAAATCTTAAGGGCCTTATCTACTGGGATATTATTGTACATATCAACCACATCTAAGGAAAACATTCTAGTATTGGGAAAACGGATTGAAAACGGTTGTGATAAAAATTATTTTTTAAAAATTGAACCAGTTCGTATCCATACCATGCAAATTGTAATACTTCACCGGTAAAATTTATTCAGTTTAAGCGAAAAATTTTATCTGCATTTTTTCAAAATTTTGCCTGAAAAAATTCCTTTTTTTCATTCAAAAAACTGCCTTTTTCTGGTTGCCCTACTTATCGCATAACTTAATAGTTCAGGGACCTGTTCGGCATAGATTGCCTATAACGTTGTTCGCTTTATCGGGGTAATCTGAAAGTTTTTCATTCTAATCTTGGTCAAGTAGCAAGCGAACAACGTTTTAGTCAAGTAAAATTATAGTAAAACAATTTCTGGTTTTACTTTTGATTGGCTAAACATTCATAAGACTTGAATAACTAGCAAGTGATGAATCATGAGTCGTGAAGATGTATTTAAATCCCTAAAATTCTTGTTACAAATTCTAGCAACGAATTAGAATGAAATAAAAATCCTTTCATGCTTTTAAAAAGCCCTAAGGAGTGGAATATTTGATGTTTCATTCATTTTTTTATGGGTAATACAGAATGGGTCGATATCTTTTGGAAAATTACGAATAGACCTAGGCTTATTTTTCTAGACTCCTTCTTTATGCACTATTTCTATCAGAATCTCTATCCTATCCGCTATTTCTAGAATTAACACTTTTTTAAATAGATTGATAATCTATTGCCTCATTTGGCTCTCTAATTTTAGAGTCTCATTTTTTAATTATACTCTGTTATCTATGCAAGAGACTAACTCGATGTTGAAAGAACTCCAATTCTACGAATTTTCTCTGGCTGATTATCCTTGAGACGAAATACTTCCACAGCAAAAGTTCTCACCATTGAGCTTGATTTTATGACAAATATATTATCATCAGGCTGCATAGCGACAAGTTCATAACTCAACCTCTCTGGGATATAATTGTTTGTTTGCACGCGGGTAATTTGGTATGTCTCTTTTTTTGTTAGATTACAGGCCATTCTATAAGCACATGGGAACTCATTAAGTGGGTTACAAAACTATGAAACAATGATTAGAAGAATCCTGAGGAATATATTGGACAGAGTTATTTCTCGGAGTTGTTTTAGGATTATGAGGAAAAAACTATAGCTCTTTTCAGTTCTAATTTCCTAAAATATTAGTACAAAAGCTTTTCTTTCTTATTGAAACAAAAAGAAGATCAAGAAATTTCATAATTTAAGACGCCTAGTCAATAGAATGTAATCATTAGATTTATTTAAATGCTATTCTTTCTCATGAGCAATTTCAATACATTTTTCCTCACTGCTTGTTAGTGACTATACCTTTACCTGATCAAGACTTTGGAAAATTACTACATGAAACCAGTTAAGGTTCCTAAACTTTAATGTAGATGATGAAAATGTCTGGCTTCTCATTGGTTGAAACAAGGTTCATTGAACGAACCAATCAGGAGAGAGAATTTCTACAATTTGAGAAAATCTAAAAATTATAGAGGATTAAATTTAAATTATAATAAACTCGGACAAGATTCGGTTTTTTTTCGTTATCTCAGCTTAAAGAGAGCCAATTTTTTTAAAAATACCAGATTCGTGATCAACGTGGAAAAATAAATCAGATTTTTATAACTAGAAAAAAACAGCCAGATCCCACCTTCAACCGTGTTAATTAGAGCGATTATAATCGATTTTTCTTTCAAATGAACATATGATTATGGGAAAAAATAAATTGTTGAAATAATAAAAATCAATAAATGGTACGTACACAGAAAGAACGATTGGATGTTGGAAGAATCCATTAGCGTATACAACTTGATCTTTTGGATTATAGTAGAATTCTGAGGAGTCAAGGAGATTTCCATTTGTTGGACTGACATGGAAGAGACGAGAATGTTCACCCTCAAGGAATGTATCCAGGGTATATTCACCATTGGATTCTAAGTAGTAACAATAATAATTTTACTTGTTCTTTTGTTCTACAGTTGAGAATAGAACAGGTATTTAGTAGAGAAAATTGCATTTTGAAAAAATGTATATTTGATTGAATCATGGAAACAGAGAGATTAAATATCACCGAGAGGTCTCACTTATTTTCCATTTGGTTTCATTGTAATATCCGACTAGATTGCCCAGTTCACTATTGACACTCGAGGCGAAAAGGAATTTTACTTTGGCAGTTGAATCAGAATATTCGATGGGTCCAATGAATTCAAGATAGTTGTGAACCTAGAGATGAATTTTATTATGGTGGTCATCAAGACACCGATTTTAGACCAAGTTAACATACAGCTATCCATGAATCATTTGAAACTGTTTCGTGGATAATTCTGACGATTGGCTTCGAAATATTTTCATCTGATGATTGAACCTCACAAAAGGCCTCAAGAGGAACAAGGAAAATTGATAATTCAGTCTGGAGACGATTCAAGAATTCTACCCAAACGCTTGAAAAAGAAAAATAATATTAAAACTTGTGAGAGGGTGAAGAATGAAAACTTACTGAGTTCCATCAGGCGTCCATCCAGCTCTAACAAGATACTCTAATTCATGACAGTTCTTGAGTTTGAATTGGTCCCAATTAAGGGTTTTCACCATCTAAACGAAAAAAATAATCAGAATCTATTCTAAGGGGAAGGAAATCTGAATAGATTACTTGAAGAGTCTGTACATTGAAAGAGACTATTGATAACTTTGAAATGGCATTGTTACGTCCAGGTCTAGGATATTTCATAACTTCACACTTGTCTTTGAAGCCGACAGACGAGAGTGATACTGAGTCCACATCAGTTTGATCAACAGTTTCATACAATAACTGAATAGTTTCTGCATAAAATTACATCTAGTTAGATAGATCAGAAATAATTTTTGATAACTTACCCTGACCATTATTTTTGGTAACAACAGGGGACCACCAGATACCAATGTAGCGATCAAATTCTTCCTGCATTATAAATGATGGCATCCCAGAAAAGATGTTAACTAGAAAATATGGGAAAATAAAAAAAGGAAAAATTAAAGAATATTAGCAAGAATTAAAAGATAAAAATAAGGATTACTTACTGGAATTTTCTTCATCATTATCTGTAATCTGGAGTTGAAATTCTTTGTCTGGCTTTGCAATGAACACATTTGACTCAGAAACATATGCAATAAAGCTACTATTTGCATGGCACATGAGAATTTTTGAAGGACTTTTGCTGAGATTAACTTTCTTGACATCTGTCTATTTAAAATCGATAATAGATATTTAAAAAATCTAATTTCAAGATGCTACGTCAAGATTTAGTTTCTTACTTCTTCATTGAACTGGTTTTTTATTGATATTAAATTTCCATTGCCAAGGATCATGAGATCAGTAGAGGATCGAGAAAGATGGTAATCAGTGACTCCAGTATCACTCATTCTAGCTCTTTCATTAGAAAGTTTTTCTTTCTCAGTAATTTCATGATTTAAATCAGAATGATCCAAAAGGGGAAAATGTTCCAACTCATTATCACTATTCCTCCAATCAACATCAGAATACTTGAGAACTCTTGAACACTTAAGACTATCTTTATCAAGAGTAGTTTCAGTAAAGTAAATTCTCGATTTATTAAAGCTGCCACTTTTAAAAGTCTGTCCCACTTTTATTTGATAAAGCATAGACGGATATCCTTCTTTGCTTGAGGGCACATGTTCATAAATACTTGAGAAAGTAAATTCTGGTGGATTTTCAGTCTTTTCTGACATAATATATCAAGCCTGAGATGAGATTTAGATTTTATGACAAAATTTCAAAAGAGATCACTCTTCAAACATTGAATTTCAGTGACTGAAAATCCTTGGTGTTTAAAACTTTTAGAATTAATTGAATTTTGTAAATTACAAAATTTGTAATACAAATTGTAATCGTAATTTTTAAAATCAGTTTAAAAATTTTAAGTTAAAATCACTTTAAATTTTGATGAACATGCATTAAAATAAATGAAGAATCTGAATATCTATGAACTTATGTATTTCTGAAAATTCATCTATAATACATGATGTATTCAACACTGTTGAATCAACATTCATCAGAATCCGGACAGGATTGATCCATTTGTTTCAATATTGACATTTATTTCTTATTAATGCTGAATAATTTGTCGTAAATATACCCATATTACGATATAAATCACACAAAATTTATGAGTTTTAAAACTAATCATTGATTAGTAATCAATTGACTGAGCTAATTTGACACAAAAGTGAATTTAGATGAATGAATTAAGATAAGGATATTAAAAAAAATAAAATTTCATTTATCCTTATTTTTAACATCTTCAACACAGAATTTTTCATGAATAAAGTTCAATGTAGTGGCCAAGTAATGTTCATCTTGTTTGAAAGCAAGTCTTCTCAGTGGATAAAAAGCAAACTTGTATGGTTTAGCTCTTCTACTGAGTTCAGTGATCAGGTTCGATAGATGGATAAAGTGGACATTTTCATCTCCTTCGCCCTGTGTTAAGAGTAATCTCGGCTCATCTTTTTTCAAATTTTTAACGTAAGATAAAGCTGAACAGTCGCTAAAATAAAAACAAATAGAATATATATGCAAATACAGATTAGCAATATATATGACAAGTCTAACACTTACGTATATGGAGAAGGTATTTCTTTTCCATCATCCTTCAAAGTTCCAAGGTATCTCTCAGTAAAGATGGAGTTGTAAAGATCCCAAGAAACAATGGGAGAATCTGAGACGCAACATTTGTAGAAATTAGGACAATATTTCAATGCTGCCATCAACGATATGTAACCACCTTTCAAAATGAATGAAGATGTCAAGAAAATGTCGAATTCTTATTCAACACCTACCATAATAATATCCCATAATTGCTAGGCGATTCAGGTCAATTTTCGATCGAAAGGCAGCTGCAAACTCAATAAAATCCATGTGATCTTTCAGATCAGTTTGACCCTATTATAAAAGTGTTGAAATTTTTTAATCAATTCAATAAAATACAAATTCTGAAGCTCTAAATTCAAATTCTGAGCATTAAAAGTTTTATTCTATCAATATTTGACCATACCACTATGACTTCATTATTGGTAACCAATAGCTAAAGAATCAATCCGAAGGATTGAAAAGACTTTATGCCATGGTCCAGATAAGTTATAAAAATGCTTAAAATTGTCCTCAATGTATCAGCCTGCCTAATTCTTCATAAAGAATTATAATTCCTACATTGAAAAAAATTAATGGAATACTTCAACCTTCAATGCTCCAAATTGAAAGAACCAATTAGAGGATCTCGTTTCTTCATACCTTTTCTTATTAATACATCTAGCCGGTGTAATAGTCTGATAGAAACCGGTGAGCTAAATATAACTAAATATTCACTCTTCTCAAAATTCTCTTGATGAATAGTTCATTAGCATCATATAATAAATTTCTATTCCTAGAGACCTATAGACATTAGTTTTTCAGGAAATCTGATTAATTTCCAGGAGAAAAAAAACTCACGAGTTTATATTTCAAGGCCTTGTTTTGTTTCATTCCCATGTTGGTACTACCTCGTGTATCACAGACAAATACAGCGAACCCAAAATGTGTGAAAAGACGAGCCTTTATTAATCTATTAATTAGTCAGGGTGGTTAGATACTTGATTCAATGATTCAGTAGTAAACAAAAGGACAAGATGAACTCACAAGGATTTATTGAACATTGTTGTAACTAGCTTGAATCCTGGATAAACCAAGTGAATAGTTGGATAATTTTCGTTAACCTGAAGACTTTGGTTAACCGAGGGCTCAAAAACCATTCCTTGGTGTTGATACCCATCTGTATTATTTTCGACAAATTTGGGATATTTTAAATAGTTGAGGTTGTCATCTGGAGACATAGACTTTTCAATTTCTTCAATTGTCTCTAAATTTAGTCAAATTATTAATCTTAGATATATTCATGTGAAAATTTGGGGAGATAAACTAACTCGAAACAGTTAAGGCACCAATGAATTTCAGGTTTTTTTTGCTTTTGTCTAGCTTGTAAACTTCCACAGCTACAGATTTCACAGTTGAGCTTGATTCGATAACAAAGAGTTTAGATTTTGGACAATAACATATCAATTTGAAGCTCAATCGTTCCAGAATGTAGGGAATATCTTGACTCTTGGTTAATGGATAGGCATCTCCTTTACTGAAGTTATATCCCAATCTATATATAGAATAAGAATTGTAGCAGTTTTAGTAAGACTCTTTTGAAGGAACTGTCAATTTGAACTCATCTCATTTGATCGTTCTAATTTAGTTATTTTCAAGGACTAAAATTAGTCAAGAAAATAGACGATAATAAAGTGCTTCTTAAAATCTCCACGACCAAATTCTTGGATTAGAATTGCGATGAATCTCGAAGCCTAGCTCAAAAAAATTTAACTAGTATTTTTTTTAGATATCTGGAGGCATATCATTTGATATCAATTTGAACTTTAAAATTTATCAGATCTGAAATATCTGATCTGAGTCTTGTTGAAATAATACAAATAAAAGTATTATTTTCTGTTAAGATGAAATATCAATACTTGTCACATCTGACGGCAAAGAAAAGTGAAAAATCAATTGTAAAAATATATATAATAATACACCGCTAGGTAGATAAGGTTGGTGAAGAAGTTATTAAAGTTCTTTAAGCACTATTCAATCAAATACTTTACTTTTTATTCAGTATGAATTAAGGGTCTCGAATTACACAAAAATTTTATCATGCATTAAATAGGGTAATACAAAATTTTTAACTTTAAAGTTTTTTACGTCCATTTAATAGAAAATAAGAGAAGAGGAAAAAGTTCCTTTTTACCCTTAAGTTTTTAATTTTATTCAAGTATACGTACAATTTCAATTGAAGATGTCAAATTCGCGTCACCATTTTTCAATAAATTTTACTACGAGAAATGATAAATATTGAATTAGACAGACTATGATCTTCTTGAATCAGATTTTCACGTCAAATTAATGTGGAATATATTCTGAATATACCCTGAAAAATTCCGGTCAATTTGGAAAAATTTAACGATTTTAGGAAAAATGGGAAATGGCATTTTAAAATTAGTTTTTTTAGGCAACTATGGAGCATAAAGAATCTATTTGAAGCATGAAATAGAAAAGTGTTCGAGAAAAAAAATTTTGTCTCTAATAGTATTTAACAAAAGGCAGATCCTAATAGGGATCTTTAGAAAAAATTGTTTATTGTTAATGCAGAATGAATGCAAATAAATCATGTATTTTTCAGCTTCATTAGACTATGAATGAAGATTTAGGTCAAAATCAATATTACTCGATCGAATATGATGAAACAGAGAGTCTCAATGTTGTTATTAAAGTTTCTTTTCTACCTCTAAGCATAATCAATTTTCTGAAAACTCGACTGAAAAATAGAGGTCCCTCATTAAAAATGAAAACAACTTGAATATGTTGGATGAGACATAAATTACATGGGTTATATATATTCTGATTGGTCATTGAAATGGAGCAATATGATTGGCTAACAGTTTTGTCATTGGACAATTGAAAAATAAAAAAGCATTATTTATGACTGGAGTTGTTAGGAAATTGACTGTGAAACACTGAATTATTTTTCCATCAGAACGGAATTATTTAGATCACCATTTCAAAAGATTTAGGTAGGAAGATACTCAGGAGACTTACACTCTCAAAACAACGGGATGTTGATGGAAGGCATTGTAGTAGACAACCTCATCACTGGGATCATAGTAAAACTTGTCACAATTTAGGAGATTACAATAAGTTGGACTAATGGAAAAGTTTCTCTGCTCTTTCCCAAAAACATATTTATCTCGGCTAAGTTTTTCTTTCGAATCTGTCAATGATTAAAACCATGAATTTTTATGGCCCATGGTTAGAATTATTTTTATTGAAAACAGTCCAGACATGTAACTTGAAGCTAATAAAGACAATTGAACATTTATTTTATTCCCTATAAAGTGAAACAATGATCAAGGGCTGGTAATTATGAGTAAGGCAACCAGAAAAAGGTATTTTTGGAAAAAGAGGCAAATATAAATTTTCGCTTAGATTTAATGTTTTAACGGGGATCTATCGGACTTGGGATGGGGTATGGATACGCATAACGAATTTTCATCAATGCCATTTTCAACCAGTCAAGAACTTTTCACAAATGATAAAAATTTTCTATTATCATTGGTTAAGGATGATTATCCAATGAATTAAATATTTAGAATTTCTGCAATCTGATTGGTCATCTTTCAAATATTGGTTTAGACCATTTTGCTTATGATTTTCTCTAGCTTTGGAGAGTATAGGGAAGTTTCAAAAAGTTTGAGCAGTTAGTGTTTACCTTTAAGCTAGGATTCTCATAAAATTAAATTTTGTAAGTCCTCGTTTTGAGCTTCAGTTAACAGAACCATTGAATGCAGAATATCATGATGATTTAAAAGTTAGCAACCATCGATATTTTAATTGGAGTCGTATCTTTAGTGCGTATAATATCACTATTTTATTAATTTAATGCAAAGAAGGCTTTTTAAGATGTAAATTCAAAAAGGCAAACTCAACTCTTGAACCGAACGATCAGGAAAATTTTTATTACATTTTCAGGCTTAATAATTTTCCTGCATTAATTTATGGACATAAAAGGCATTTGGTTGCCCTAATTATGAGTCTAAAAAATAAAATATTATTGCTCGAAAGATCAAAATCGATTATCCAAGATCTCAGAATAATTTTTTTGTAAATTTCAATGATTTCCTTGATTGGTTGAGAACTACGATTTCATTTTGAAAATAAAATTAACTATCCAAATATTCTTGAGTCAAATAGAAGAAGTCAATTTTGAATAATGGGAGCTTTTTTATGCAATACATTATAATGGATAAATGTCAACAGCTCAGATGAGAGAACTAAGGGTCAAGGATCTATACCCTTTTCAGAGCTAGTTGCAAGTTAGGAATTCTGTTTTCAACATTTATCAATCTAAAACGAAAAATTTTCATTTTGATTTGAATTTTTTTCATTATCAATTGATTATACAGGTAAAAGTCCTGTAAAGTATATATAGGGCTAATTTGGGTTGAATATTATTGGTCGATTGCATGGACCAAGGAAAGCTCGTGGGAGAATATCGCGTTATTTTTTACCCTGATTAATATACAAATATGGAAAGTTAATTTGAAAATTATTGAACTTATGTAAAGCATTTACAAGTATGAATTAAAAAGAACACTTGCCTTGGAAAGACCGACTATTCTTGAGTATATATCAGAGAAAACAGAAACTTATCAATAGATGAATTTAGAACCCAAAGTTGAGAAAAAATTGCAGAAACAGCAAAACGATCCATAACTACTGAGAGGATTTCCTTTTATGTTTTTTATGTGGAAAAGATATTATATTAAAGTTCTAAATAATAAGAATTACTAATTACTTCTCTAGGCTCTTTGCTAATCAGAATGAATATTTTTTAGTTTAGATTGAAAAATGTTGAAATCAGAATTCCTAACTTGCAACTAGCTCTGAAAAAGACCCATTCAATTTTTAATAATTAATTTTCATCAATCAAGAGCTACAAAGAGCTAGCGCATTCCTTAAAATCGGGGACAATTAAGGTCTTATCTTTTAAAACTAATGAAAATTTTCAATGTTCTACATTAAAAAACATTGAACATCCTATTAATCTTACAAATTAGCAAATACAACATCCAAAACAACCAAAGACTAAATTGGCCACAATCGTACCACTTAGTTTAATTGATATCTCATGAAAACTGGAGTTTGATTCATCGATTATTTGAAATAACGAATCATGTTCGATAGGGGATTTTTGAAATTTTCCCAAATCATTTAGCTTCCTAAAAATTTTTGTTTACTACAGCGAGTGAAAAGATGATAATTTTAAGCAGAGATGCAAATATGACATTCTGAGGGGTGAAGCGTAGACCGAGAATTTTTCTGCCAAACAGAACTGAATTTCAAGCCCTTTATTTCACCAGGTTGATTGAAACAAAGTTAGCTTTTGATATAAAATCAGCCATTTGAATTACAAACAATTTCAAAATTCCCTCTTCCGAAGCCCTGTCTGATTCATGAAGAAATCTAATTGTTCGTTCAACTTAATCTTACATCCATGTGTTGCTCGTACTCATGTCAAGACTCGAGCTACAATGGACAAGAAATCCTAAAATTATTTTTTCTAAACTCAATTAAAATACAATTATTAATTAATTTAATATTTGAAAGAAATTAGAGGAAAAATAATATATAAATTAAAACCAACTTGTATCCCATTTGGAGGTGTAGTGATAGCCGACCAAATTTCCATTCTCTGTATTCACTTGGGTTGCGTAAATGAATTTGATCATGCCTTCGTTTATCGTATTTGCATTGATAAACTCGAAATAATTGAAGATCTAAGAAGGATTTTTATTAGATTGGAAGATGCTAATTAAAATCAATTCCTAAATTAGACCATTTAGAAACAATACTCAAGGGATTTTATGCTTAAAATATGAATTACATTGATCCAAGAATCATCGCCGACCTCTTCATAGAGAATGCGAATAATTGGCGCTTTCATTGATTCATCACTGATGAAAGCCTCAAAGGGAATTATGAAAATCGACATTTTTGTCTGCGTTCGGTCCAGATACTGAGTCCAAACACTAAGAATGAAAGAATTAAAACATACTAATCTCCATTGGGTGTCCAACCAGCACGAACCATGTATTCCAAGCCATTGTGGTCTTGAAGAATTGTATGATCCCATGAGTAAGTACCAATTAACTGAAAGAAATGAATGAATAAGGAATTATTTTTATCGCATAATCTTGCCTCACCTTGTTATCTCTAATGCGAATCCTAGCAATAGAAAGACTAGAAGTGGGATTTTTTTCAAATGCCCTCGGATATTTAAGTTCATTTTGCTTGTATTGATCTTTAATTGAAGATACATTCACTGTTTTAACATTTTCTTCGTTAACTGTCTCGTATAATAAATGATAGATATCTAAAAAAATTATTTTAATACACATAAATTGATAAATCAAACCTTCGTTGTTCTCTTTGAAGATTTTGGGACACCACCAAACCCCGATAAAGCGTTGAAATTCTCTAATCATCAAGGAAGAGGGCGATCCAGAGTAAATGTTTTCTAGAAAGTTAGCAATAAATAATCTAAATTAAAACTTTATTAAGATATATTTTTTTCAAATTTCTACAGTTAAGATGGTGTTGGAAGCACGTTGTTTTAGAATAAATAAAATCAATTATTACTCACTTGCATTTTCAACCAAATTATTAGTAACTTGAATTTCAGACTCATCAGCCAAATTACAGAGAAATATATTTGGATTAGATATGAATGCAAATAGATTGCATTTCAATGGGCACAGGAAAATCTTTTCAGGAACTCTGGAAGTACTTTTTCTTATAACACGAGCCTTTGTTTCTGCTTGTGAGACGTTCTCCACAAAAGTGAAAAGTTCACCATTTCCTAAGACTAAAAAATCACATTGATTGGTGGACATGTTATAATCTGAAACTCCGTAATCGAAATGACCAGTTCTTTCATTTACTGTTTTTTCGAAAACAGACATTTTATGACCCAAATCCTTTTCATCAAATAATTCCTTATGATTGGTTTCTTTGGATTTCTTCTTCCAGTTAATATCGGAATATTTTAGTATACGTTTATTAGACTCTTTTGAAGCAAGCTGAGTAAAGTAAATCCTTGTTATATTCTTTTTATCTTCATTGCGAGTATTTCCAATTTTAACATTGAAAATGTCTAAAGGAAAACCTTGTGTGGAAACTTTTGCTTTATCCAAAAAATCTGCAAAGTTAGGCATAATTTTGATATTTAACAGTACTGTAACTACTATTAAATTGCTGAATTCTGATAATCAAAATTTGATTAAATATTATTTTCAAGATATGATATAACAAAATTTTATTTTTTATTACATTTACTAAAGTTTTAATTTGACAAGGCGCTTATTACAATTTCCTACGATGGGTGATGTAGCTAAAGGTAAAAAGCTTTTCGTTTCAAGATGTGCTACATGCCACAATATTGCTGCTGGAGCTTCACATAAAACTGGCCCTAATCTTCATGGTTTCATTGGAAGAAAAACTGGCCAGGCTCCAGGATATGATTACACTGCAGCCAATAAGTCAAAGGGAATCGTTTGGAATAAAGATAATTTAGATATTTATTTAACGAATCCCAAAGATTATATCCCCGGAACTAAGATGGTATTCGCTGGTCTAAAGAAAAAAGACGACAGGGATAATCTTATCGCCTACTTGATTGAAGCCTCCAAATAATTTTCTTTCCTCTAAATGAAAGAGTAGTGTAATTATATGTAATCAATAAATTATCATTTGAATATTTTCTGTCTTAATGTACTATCAAATTTTATTTCAGACTTCTATATTTAAATTTTCACGAATAATTTTCACATTTCTATTCAGAAGAGTTCATGCTTATTCGTTCAACGTCTTTTAATTCTGACTAATGTTAATAAAAAGTGACTATTTAATAAATAGTATTTTCTAATTGATTAGCTTCGATCCATTGCAAGTTAGAATTTGTAAATATTTCAAATTTTCAATTAAAATATGTTATTTAGAACAGTTTTTTTCCAATAACTCTTTTAGATATTCTAATCTGCTTACTAGTTACAACTGGGAATTTCCATCGAGTATAATGATATAGAAATTCCTGTAGCCGATCGTACATCAATTAATTTGGAGTTTATTTTGGGCGGATTTTCTTGCAGTATTTTACGTGGTTGACACTGAAACCCGTCTTTTCTGCAATGTGTTGACAGTGAGACTTTCACGAACAAGTTTATTGAAAAGGATACGGTTGACCTTTTTCATAATTGAAACTACTCAAATTGAGTTGGCGTATATATAAATATACTAACATGGTTTCGGGAAAGATCATACATCATAGACCATAGTATACACTAAAGTTTACAATAGTCTACATTGTAGACTCTACAAAAACAATGACATAAGATTTCTTAAGTGAACCCGAAAAGAAACTTTAGTAAAAATATGCAACATACGTTTTAACTTTTACATGAATATCTTGAGATAATTTGATTCATCTTTTTTTTTGTTTTGGAGTTAGTCGACAAACCTTTTTTTACTCAGGTGAGGAAAAATCTTTTGTCCAGAATAAATTTAATTTTAAGGTGTTCCTGTGTTAAATGTTGTTACTTGTTAGTAATCTTGCATATTTATTTCAGTTTTTAAAAAGAGGCAGAGAGGTGAGGGTTATTTTTGACAGATAAGTCTCAGGTCGTACTGTATCCTGAAAAAAATATCATGAAACCCTCTAAAAGTACAAATTTTTACTAAAAGTACAATTTTTACCAAAATCTTATATTACTTTATGAGATTACTTTCAAGTAGATATGATAAATACTAAACTTTTAGGGCGATCAGAATGATATTTTTCATATGTAGTATTTTCAAGAGATTTATGAAATTAACATTCTTAAGCAGCACTTAATAATCATAGTGGTACTCGATGAAATCCAGCTTAAGGCTCGTCAAGCATCCCAAATCTGTATATGAAACAAGAAGTTCGTTTATTAGATGCTGAGTATTTCTGGCTCTGCAATTACCAAAACATCGATTCCACAAAGATCTGTAAGCATTCCATGCTCTTAATTCTGGATCCTGTAAATAGAGAAGTATCAAATTATCATTCATTTAGGTTCTGTGAGGACCTGTGAATACTCCTTCATTGATTTGGTAATTGCAGAGCCAGAAATACTCAGCATCTAATAAACGAACTTCTTGTTTCATATACAGATTTGGGATGCTTGATGAGCGTTAAGCTGCATTTCATCAAGTACCACTATGATTTCTTCCCAAGAAGAGCTCTCGGAGCGATGTCCAACGAACAAGGGGAGAAGTTCCATCAAGACATAAACTTTTTAGAAGAATGTTATGCAGATGTGAACATAAGAAATTGTTTATCAGATTATTGCTGGCTGATAAAAACCTGATAATGCAAATTCATAAAATAAAGATTTTATTTTATAAAATATGGGAACGAATTTTTTAAGTGACTAAACTTTTTGAAGCATTGCTGAGCTTAGACAAGATTTCAATTACACCAAAAGTTTTAAAGTGAAAACTCAGATAAATTAGCTACGATTTGATGTATCTCTCACCTTAATTCGATGCATCAATATCATCAGAAGAATAAGTTTCAAGAAACTTTCAATTGCATACTGAATAGCTTCCCCTGCATCTTAGAGTCAGAAGATAATTTTATCGTGTATAATTATAAAATCTGTATAATAACTATAAGTTATACAAGTTAAAATTCTTTAGTTTCAAGGAAACTTGATTTTCGTAAATTTCAAGAACTAATCTTGAGCGGAAAAAACTAAAAACCGACTGTAATAAGAAACTCACGAGTCTCTTTTATAAAACTCTCATTTTGAGTTTCTAATTTGAAAGTAGAGCGAAGAATCCAAAATCAATTTTGCAAGCTTGTCTGATGGTGAAGAATAATTTCAAACTCATACCTCCCTGTGCTTATTAAATGGATTTTTTTCATAAAATCTTCAAATTGCAAATATAAATTTCTTCAGTCAGAATAAAAATATTTCATTATGTGGAGAGAGAACCCTTCTTTACTCTCTAATATTTGTAAAAAGTAATGGATATGTTTTTAAATTTTATTTACACAACTAAAAGTTCTACAGCTGATTGAAATCGTCTGTAATTTTGATTTTTCAAGTTATCCCTCAGAGCAGAGAAACATCTTTTAATGCTTGTGAGAACTTTATTCGTTCTCAACGCCAAAATTAATAGCCTTATTTAACTTGAATTTATTTTAACAAAAACTGAATATTCAATATTTTTTTCCTAAAAATTTATATTGAAATTTTTGTAAGAATTGTTAATTCTAATTTTGTTTTAACTACTAGCTCTACATGGGAACAATGTAAAAGTTTATGTAAATTTGATATTTATTCAACTTAGCTAAGGGAGTTACTCCAAATTATGAAAAGGTTACATTAATTTAGTCCAAGAAAGAATCTAATTTTTGTAGACCAAGAACAATGTCTCTCTGTGTAGACAGCTAGGCAACTGTCAGAATTTGAGTCGGCTCACCTGGAAATTAACAAAATGTCTCTACTTCTTTGATACGTTCCAGTTCTTGAATAGTTTTTATTGATATTGAAGGATTAAATACTTCTGTCCGATGGTTAGAGTCAGTGTGATGAAATAATCCAATTCCGTGCATGGTTCTTATGCAGTTTTATTCAATTTGAGAGCATAGTTGAATTTCCTCGTAATTGATTGGATTTTAATATTAAATAGAGAGAACTAACTTTTGATTGGCTAAACTATTTTTTTTTATTCAGTTTTGAAAGTATGCAATTGAGAGTAAAATTGAAATTCAATTAAATCAACATCCAAAAAAAAGGATTTCTTATTCAATTACCTCTCTCTCTGTCTTTAGAGTTGTTAAATGCTGTTATTTGAAGGGGAGCCCTTGTTGTTTGGATTATTTTCCGTAACTGTTTTCTCCCTATTGATTGGAGGTTGCCTTTGGGGCTCAAATGAAGATTCTGGTAATATGCCAGGTATGTATGTTGGGATAGCAATATTCACAATTGGCCTATTCACTCTGGTCTCATTCACGATTGTACTGACAATGAAGAAGCTGAAAGATTTCAAGGAGAATAAAAAACAGAAAGAAGAACTCTTGCGATTACAACGTAAAATCATGGAAGAGGATAATTTTATTGTGGGCCATTTGAATCCTGCCTTAGTGCCCGATTGATCTTTCCTTCCCCTCTGAAATCAGACATTTACAGAAAACAAAAGAATGACAACTATTTTTCTATGTTCCAATAATACAAAGTCCCTCGAATGATCTTCAAGAGTGACGTGATAACACCCTTAACAATTGAATCATCACTCTTTTCTTCATATACTCGAATGAAGGATTAAACTGTAATTTGAGTTAATTACTAAAAATTGATTCAATTTCTTTTAACAAGAGAGCATTATTTTTGGATATAAACACTATTATTGAATTTATATTGTAAATATATTGTATTTTATTGTTATTCAGTCAATAATACATATTTCTTGACACTTAAATATTATGCACTGTATAATTTTGGCCCCAAGAGAAATATCCTTAGTAAGGCTACTTGTTCCAATCAGATTTCTATTGAGCTTTTAATGCATGATGATTTGGACAAGTTGTAATTGTTCGCAATACAATGAATTTAAAATTTATGCATAAAAAGATTAGTACAAGGAGTATCTCTCATGTCAAATACATACCAAATGATACATGAGAAATTAAGATGGTAAGTTTAACGATTATTCTGTATTTTATCGCTACACATCATTAAAACAAATTGCAGTTCCTCGAATTAAAGATCAGATGGTAAAAAGCTTAAACGAACCCATCTATCATGAAAGTACAGAATATATGCATTTATAGCTTTTAGAAATCCTAAGAGTCGTTACTGTTCAAAGTAATGCTCAATGTATTACGATGATTAAATTGTCTGCAGAAAATGCCACAATTTGGCTCATTAAAAAATTTCAGATACACGGATTATTTACAAAATTGCATGAAAGATACTGAGACTCACTTTATTCTTTGAGCGGTAAACATCCTTAGATGAAGCAAGTTTTTACAACCGTGCTTTACACCTCAACCAATCAAGTTAAGAGTCAGTGGTCAGCTTCACATGTCAATGAAATTCTTATAGATTTCATGTAGGATTTATACTTTAATTTAATTCAGTTGCTCTTATCTTTTACGAATTAGGTTGTAAAGTGTAGTACTGTAAAAAGTATTCTTCAAGATTCTAACCAGTGATCCAGAATAATTTGCCTATTGTTTTTGATATATTTGAGGGTCTAACATTTTTAATGATTCACGTTAGATTAATAAAGGATTCTCAGCAAAACAGAGAGACGCCCAAAATTCAAGTTGAATATTCTTTCTTCCCTGAGCAATTTACAAAGTGTATTTTCTGCACTGGTATAATCAATAAAATATTAAAATAATTCCCAAGTTGCTATAGTGAGAAATTCAAACAATATAATCTATATCTCTGACGATGGAGAATACAGAACATATGATTTCTTTGAATTAAATCTTCAACAGTATCAGTGACTATCTTATAATCGATTGGCGCTTTAGAAAAAAAAATTTACATTGTTCTAAAAAGTTATTCCGACTTGAAGTAACAAAGTATTGTAAATTAGTGAATAAAAAGGGCTTGTTGAGACAAGCCTCTCACCATGATGTAAACAAATCCATGTGCGGATTTACAAATTGTAATTTGGTTATAGTTTTTTTTAGGAATAATTTCCTTAAATAATCCTGTAATGATTTTTTAAATAAAAGAAATATTTCAGCATCTTTTGAACCCTTGCACTATCACAGAACGAATTAAGTAATCGATTTCTAGGTAATCTATAGAACATGATCCCTTTCATATTTTGAAGTAATTTATCTGAATGACACAGAGTCTAAAGACTTTTTAACATCGATAATATTGAAAAGGATTCCTTGCGGTGTCCTGTAAGTTCTTAATCAAGGCCTATCGTATTGATTAAGAAGAGTTTCTAAGGAATCAAAAAAATAATATCCGGTTGGGTAGACAAGTGATCTTCTTTGTAAGACTTGACATATTTCGAGAACAGTCATTTGTTAAACTCAAATATGAGTAGTCCTTTATTTTGCTTTCGAGTTGAACAGTCATGTGAGCGGAAATCCAATATTTCACATTCGTTTTCATCTCTTTTTAATGGAGGAGGAAACTCTTTCTCTTGTGAGTGTGGATGATCGATCAGTTGTAGTTTTTAGTTGAAAATCAAATGATATACTCCATCAATATTTAAATTGATTTTTATGCTCAATAATAATAATAACTCATAGGATATTCATACAAATTCTTTCTTCAATCACCAGACTATGGAGTGAAATTCTCAAGGCATTACGTGATAATTTATTCTTGCATAACAATCTCTCTTTAGTACACAAAGAAAAAGTAAAACAGTTTGAAATTTGATTTCTTTTATTATTCTACAACTCGATTTGTAATTTTGAATAATTTTCCCCTAAAATAGTCATGGGTTCTTGATGTTTCAAAATTATTCAAGCGAAAATTCGGAAAATAACTCGATTTTTCTGTAGTTTTCAAAAGCTTTTCCCTTGGAATCCAAAGTTGGAGGTAATAGAAATTTTTAGAGATGCCCAACTATTCTGAGAACTAGATTAATTTTAGCATTGAGACAAAACTATTGAAATATCACTTTTAAACAAAAATAACAAGTCTCACTACAAAGATTATTGAATAATTATAAGCATCAATCTAACAGGAAAAAGCTATACGAACAACATAAAATTGATTATTCTATGGATTTAACAGTTGATGAATTTTCTTGATGATGTTCATGGGGAAATGTAATGCAATCAATCTTCGGTAAAGGCAATTAAGCTTTTTTTATTTTATTATTAATATACTTTTAAGTAGTTAGACAAAATTCTAAATAATTTTAATAATAAAAATAATAAATAAAATGGACCAGTTTGGTTTCCAATATTGAGACGTTTTCGCACTTCAGATAGTTTCGAAACAGGCTCTACAATTGTAGCTCCAAAATATGAAATTAAAAAAAATTAACTCTTGAACAGAAATCGTCTGACTTTTATTGTTGATAAAATCTCGAAAATGTTCAATTAATTACCTGTTCAAAGAAATTTTTGCATTCATCTTAAAAGCATTTTATTCAATTGTAAGAACAGGAATAAAACGCAATGGTCGTAAACCTGTCAAAACAAACCCATTGAAACGGGGCATGGAAACTGAAAAAAAACCATGAAGAGTTTCTCCTTTGATCTAATTCTCCAAGAAAATCCAACATAAAATTTTTTGTTTGTATGTCAACTTATGGTTTTCTTTCTTTAACAATCTTTTTGCTTTTACTTCATTTAAATGATAATACGTAACAACAACAGCAACAAATGTATGTAGGATTGCATTGCATAGGTATAAAAAGAGCAATTTTATGTCTTTCATCTTATGTAAACTGTATATAGTAATGATACATTTTAAATAGTCATAAAAATGAATGATTTTTCTTTCCACATTTACGCCATTTTTTTAAAAATAAATCCCATACAACGCTATTTGCCATGTCTAAACTACTACAAATTTCCTTGCCGGAACTATTAAGAAAATTTTCCCTCCATACATGCTATGGTCCTTACTCCAAGGCTGATCTAAACGCCATCTGGCTAAGGAGAATAGCATTCTTAGCTGTACTCTATCACAATATCTCGTCTACGGCCAACCTCAAGAGGTTTTTACGATCCTTCTTAGAACGCTTCATCCCTTGAGTCAGTTTTGATGGTTTTATTAACTTTTTCAAATAAATAAAAATCTTATATATTTAAAGTATAAGTAAGAAACTCATCAAATGAACAAGTAAATATTCAACTCCCCCGGCCCCTAATGGTTACTAAGTAAAAATTTGTTTTGTGTCTCAGTTCAGTTGATCTCTGAAGTATTCTAGGGGTAGGTTACTAGAATTTAAAATGTCAAATAAAATCTTGAAAAAATTCTAAATAAAATTGTATATAAGCTATCCTGAGTTTGGTGGAGTTTAAAGATGTCTCAATTTATTATGGAACTTATGCTTGTTAATAGGGAGTGTGGAAGACAACTTGAATGGTTGATGGAAAATCAAAGGCCAACAAAGGAAGAGATCTTGAGGAGGATGACTGCTATCTTGTTCATTTGTACTGGAAACCCCCTTTTGTTAGCAGTTCGAATCCGATTAGAACCAATAATAAGAATTACTTTGAACGTCTACCCTATGCTCTCTCGTCAAATATTGGCAGACTACCAAAGCATTCTTGAAGCTACACAAGAGACAACAAATTTTTTCTTCATCAAGGACAATTCAGGAGAAATAACTGGATTGAGACCCGTGGACCAAGTTAACAGAATGATGGAAAGAAGACGTAGAGAACTTATGGAACAAATTGATAGTGATAGTGGTCAGGAAGATAATTCTTCCTGTTCAATAATGTGAAAATAAAAATACAGATCAGTGTACACATTTATCCATGCTAATTCTGTTTATCAGATTTTTTATTAAAAAGTTAAAAATCTATTTTTAGATCTTGTTAATCTCTCCTCAGGTTTTTATTTAACTACTGAGTACTAGGTGTGAATACTTGCTATCTCGTCTGACTCTATATTCTTCTAAATAACCAAACAGAGATGTGAGAAATCGATAAATTTGGGAATTAGTGATTTTTAAAAAATTCTGATTATTTTCATCAAGGTCTCGAAATTTCCTGGAAATTTTTATTAACCGGTTTAAAAAGCACACTTTCACTGATTTAAGAGAAAAAAGATTTAGAAAATAATTTTTTTCAAATTACGAGTTGGCGCGATTTTTTCATTTTTCAAACTCTGAGTGCAAAAATTCCATCTTCAGACCATCTTCATTGCTTAATTAATCAGGATAATCCTAGATTAGTTCAAATTTAGTTCCATCGTTTTGGAAAAGGTGAACAATTTTTACTCATTGTTTAATCATGCCTGAGTATCTTGAAATATAAGCAGAAAAGTCCCAAAATTGTACAATGAAGAAAAACATTACCACAGAATACAATCAGTGAAAAATGGTTAATCTTTATAGACTAAGAACTAAAGGACTATATGAACTGAATGCAGCCAAAGAAAGTTGGACTATCAGAAAGTTAAACTCTATACAACTCGATAATAATTACATGGATTTTCCATAACCATTCGAAGCCTACTCCTCTTTTCTGTGAACAAGAATAATTCTGCATTGCAATAAAAAGCAATAAAATCCCCCAATACAATACCTGGGAGGTATACACACAGATATTTGCAAGATGAAATAATAAATTCCAAAGTCATTCAAAAGAAGAAAGTTTAAATTTACAACTCCTAATTAAATGACAGCGTAAAAATGTATTACCATGTAGATAAATATATACATAATATACACTGTATATTGTACTAAAGATATCAACACACATACAAAGATTAAATTCATCTCATATACCATTAGTATATTGTATTACATTGTTCGGGTCATAAAATGGGAGAAATAAACTGATTCATTTTTTTATCGGCTGTAGTTGTAGAAGGAAGCGAGTTTTGTCTAAACTATTCAGATGAGGCATTGTGTTTTAATTAAATTTGTTTACCCAAGAAACTTTTAGAGATTGATGATGCAATAAAAGAATGTTCCACCAACCACTCGAAAAGTGTTAAGGCAGTCGTTTCTCAGTTTATCTTCAATGTCTCAAATTGAAATATTCATATGAATAGATTTAAATCTTCAAGAGACTCCTTGAATTTAGATTAGATTGGTTAAGATTAATAGAAGAATACATAATCAATCTTTATGTTTCTATATTTTATTCCAGTTTCTTCCGACTTGGGTCAAGCATTTTTCAAAAGAATTTCGTAAATTTTCAAGTTGAATATTGTAAGTTTTCATTTCGTTTCCGTATGGCTATTGGATTCATTCATCAAATGCGAATATTTTTAAATTATTTCGTAAGTTTACAAATCATTCTTTTGCTATTTTATAAATGAATTTTAAACACGAAAACTTACAATAATCTATTGAAAATTTTTTTTGAAAATCATCCAAAAATGCTAAAGAACCTCAAATAATAATGTTTTCAAACTTTCTTCAGGATATTTTTTTGTATCATAAATCATTAATAAGGAATTAATTGTTGCCTAAATTTCAAGAATAATCATTTTTAATCTATTTTTTCATTCCAATACTTTAATTCCTATTAAAATTCTATAGATTGTCAGATTCACCATATACGAAGACCAATTAGTATTGATTTAGTTTTGAAATGAAAATTTTTAATTTCTTGTTAGCTGAGAAATTTGAAATTCGTCATATAAATCATAGAATCTAGTCAATAGATGGTGATTAAAAACTTGAGAACGATTCAAGTTTAACGAGTTTCTATGAGGTTTAATAATTCTGAATGTAGCAAATAAAACGGAAATCAATTCACCCTCTTACTTTTTTAAATGCTTATTCGTCTTGATTGGAGAAATGGAATGATTCTACCGATCTACTCAAGCTTTTGGAGTTAATCTCCATTTAACGAATAAATATATAAAATATTATTTTTTTGAAATAATCTTGGTTTTATTAACGAAAATTTTCAATAGGATTCAAGTCAATACTAAAAGGAAATTTATTTGTAGAATTAGTGTTAAAGTTATGATTTTCACCAGAATTATTGTAAGGTTCGTAAAAACTGTGAGGCATTGGAAAGGAGATGTTTGATTGATTTCCCATTGTATTGCAATTCATTGAACTCTGTAGGCCTGGTAGAAGAAAAGGATTGGATGATGTGAACGGTCTCAGGAGGAATTCCGTAGACGAAGACCACTTGCCCACATTGTTCATGGTGTTTTTGAGAATTTTCGATTCAAAATTACTTTCCTGGTCCTCATCAGAGGCTGATGAGGCAGAGTCTGTCGGTTTACTTTTTTGACTTGTCTGAGGATCAATCTCTTGGCTAAAAGAGGGACCCTTTTCGCGGTTTTTCAGCTTCTTCTTTTTCATTCGTCTATTCTGGAACCAAACTTTAACTTGTCTCTCAGATAAACTCAGTTTACAAGATATTTCCCATCGTTTCTGTCGTGTTATATAGGGGGTTGTTAGGAATTCATTTTCTAACATCATGGTCTGATATCTTGTATATGGTTTACGTTTCTTTTTCGAATGGCAATCATTCGTACTGAAAGTATCATCCTCCGTTGTATTTGTCTGGGAGGTTTGATTATCAACTTGGTCCGTGACAGTCAAATTATTTGCTTGGCTCGTAAAATTCTGGCATATCTGCTGATAGGCCATATAGTGCTGATATGCTTGAGTTGGATGCGTCATCAAGTTGTCCCATTGGCGGTTGAAAAAGTTATTATTTTCAGTAGTTGTGTTATGCGGCTTTGTAGCTTGGTCTGCTGGTGATGTTGTATTTTCTGAGGTGTACATTGAAGTTGGGTCTAAATGATGACCCAACTGGCTGTACGAATTATAGAAAGACTCGGAATATACTTTGGACTGAAATTGATTTGATTCAAATGATTCATTAGAATTCTAAAATTATTAGAAAAAAGTTTAGTTTCTTCTATGTTGCCTCTATAGGAAATTGGTAAAAAATTTTAAGAGTCAAAGATCAATACAAACCAGAAGAAGACCTAGTCAGGAAGCGGGAAGCAAAATCGTTGTTTAATTATCCATTTTCGATAGCTTTCTCAAGGACTGCTTGGTTCTACCTTAATCTGATTTCTTATTTATCATCGTGGTAAGTTTGTAGAATACTGAGAAGTCGAAATAATTTGCAAACTATAACATTCATTAAATTTACCCTTTTCAATGCTGAATAGTAGATTCAAAAGGCTTACTTTAATCTTGCCATTGGTCCGGTTAACCTCTTCATGGGTCAACTTTCTCTCTGGTAATATTAGTCCAGTGGATTCTTTGAGAAACGGCTGACCTTCTTGTCCTCTGAATCTACTTACTAATTCCATTTATGTAAAAATCATTTCAAAAAAGGGTTTTCCCTCTGATGTAAGATTAATTTCCCCAAAATAAAATACACAATAATTCTCTTCCTCTATAAAGTGGTGATCGTAAAAAAGTATGCGATTCAATGGAAATCCCTTGTCCAACCAGAAAAAAGATTTTTAAAGTTTAGTTGCTTTAACATGAACCCCGTTATTATTAAGAACACACATAAT
This sequence comes from Gyrodactylus bullatarudis, assembly GCA_012064415.1. Classification (NCBI taxonomy): domain Eukaryota; kingdom Metazoa; phylum Platyhelminthes; class Monogenea; order Gyrodactylidea; family Gyrodactylidae; genus Gyrodactylus; species Gyrodactylus bullatarudis. Next base: position 34,869 of record SSNU01000233.1, read on the forward strand.
GATTATACACAGTAATATATTATACATTGTACATTGTGGGTTCTATGTTGTAATTTTTTTCCTTTTTATTATTTCTATACATTCACAGAATAGTATATTTTGTGTGTGGAACATTGAACCAGCGATTGGTTGGTTTGAAAAGCTGATGTACTGTCCTGTAGAATTTCTATGAACGCAACCGTACATGAATAAATGTTTTTTATAAAAGCATTCAGAATAAAAAAATATGTATATATATTCATAGGGGATATCAATGATTGAGGAAAATAGCAGTATAATGATATCGAATTCTAACAGATATTGCCTAGTTACTACATTGAGGTGATAAAATCAGTTTTAATGAGCCTCAGAGAAGAATCAACCGAGGAAAAAAGGATGCGTAAGAGAGAAATTCAGTATTTTTTCTTATTCTCTAGACAGGCGGTTTTAAGCAGTGATATGGAATTTAATGATCGAATGCAAAAAGCAAACTTTTTATCTTCTTCGGTAGCAGTGAAATTACACCTTTTATTGGAATGACAATTTTCATTTTTCTTAATATAATAGACTGAATTACTTCTGTTAATAGAGGGGTAATTGAATACATTAAAAGAAGATCATATATGCTAGATTTTTATTTGAAATAATTAATAAGCAGTTGTGATTATCTGGTACAAATGATGATAAATATAAACAGATATTAGCAATGTTTTTATCGTTAAAATGAGATAAGTTAATTTGAAATCTTGTACGAAGTGGGAGAAGTACATTGAGCAAAATAGAGTATCCTCTTGCTGAACGCAGGTTGTAACAACTATTTGGTTGAGTAAATCGTTATAAGGTACAAGGCCAAGGTAGAGGGCCAAAGCATGTTCTGAGATAGATAAACTGAATGCGTTCGAGCTTTTTTGATGTTCTAACAGGGAGATCACATTGAATTACTTGATCCGTACTCAAGATATGGGAGTATGAGTGATTTAAAGAGAAATCTGTATATTTGACCGGGTTAAATCAAAATCTTTTCCAGATTACAACTTTTTTGTATTTGATGAATGATTTGAAACTGTAGTTTAAAAAAAAATAACTACAGATGGAACAAAGACACAATAGCCAACCTGTTTTGAGAGCCTATGTATTTCTACTATCTATTTCAACTGAAAATTTCAGTTACAGAAATAAGAATATTATTCATTGAATAATGCAATCCCGAACGGCTCAGTTAATGTCTAATGGAGCAATATTAAAGTATTCAAGCAAATTTCTAATTTCTTAGAATGAGTTTAATATTTGTAACATTAATTAAAAAGAAAGTTTTTCGATGGTCTAAATAGTTGGAGATTGTCATGCATTTTTCAAGTATATATCAGAATGAATTCTGAAAGAATCTGATCATCAAGTAGGATGAAATTACAAAAATTAAACGAAAAATAGGATTTTTGAAATCCTGATGAAAAATATTTTTCAAATTTAAAAAAATTGTGTGTATCTAACAAACACCAATTTTCGATATCTCTATTATTTATGTGTATAAACAATAAGCGATTGTTTCAAAACAGAATAAATATGTCAAACTTTAATTTAAATTTCCTCTTCATTCTATTGTGAATAAATGGTTATTTCGTATTAAAAAACCGTTAATTTGCAACGCATCTTGGATAATATCATCATGGAGAATAATGTTGATGTGAGTTTGTCTAATTTTTGTAAATTTAATATATAAAATTAAATCATTATTTAACATTTATAGACGGAAAATGAAAATTCAAAGGTAGATTCAGCAAATTCAAAACCTTTCGCTTTTCACAAGAATTCTACTGGGTCTCAAAATCAAAATAAAGCTTCATCAAAATCTTCTTGTACCAATCAAAGTGATCAAACTAACAAGTCCACGGATTATAAAAAAATTAACAAAGACAGCCATCATATTGGCAAATATAGATTAGTTAGCACTTTAGGCCGTGGAAATTTTGCCAAAGTTAAACTCGCTACTCATGTGACTACGGGACTTGAAGTAAAATATTTTGGAGGAAAATTTTAATATTTTGAATTGAAACTTTATTCTTTCCAGGTTGCTGTCAAAGTCATTGACAAAACTCAACTTAATTTAGTCAGTATGAAAAAGGTAAGATTTCCCTTTAATGTCTTTCTTCGTAAAATTAGCATTTATATTCCGGAAGGATGTTTATATTTGAGTTCTTTTAAATACATGCCATCACATCTATTATATCTAGTTGATGTCACAAATGTGCATTATTTAATAGTACAAAACTCTTGAATTTGTTTAGTAAAAAAGTCTTTACCAACGAATACATTTATCTTGGTACAGAAACATTATCATGATTCAAACCATCAATATAATATTTTGATCGATGATCCCTTATGATACTTTTTATTAATTATTTTCTTGTCTATTGGTTTTGCTTATTTTGCTAAAATCATCGAACATTTTCAATCTACAGTTATTCCGGGAAGTTGACATTATGAAGACTCTCAATCATCCTAATATTGGTTAGTTAATTATTTCAAAAAATGTTGCAGTATTGTAAATAAATCTATTTCCTAATTCTAGTAAAGCTGTACGAAGTTATTGAATCAGAACGTCATGTTTATCTGGTAATGGAATACGTTTCTAAAGGTGAATTATTTGATCATCTGGTAAATAACGGTAGAATGAAAGAAAAATTTGCTCGAGAAAAATTTCGTCAAATTCTTAGCGCCATACAGTACTGTCATTCAAAAAAGATTGTCCATAGAGACTTGAAAGCAGAAAATGTATTGGTTGATCAAGAGACTAACATGAAAATAGCAGATTTTGGTTTTGCCAATCATTTTGGAGTTAATGGAAAATTAGATACGTTTTGTGGTTCTCCGCCATATGCTGCTCCCGAACTATTTCAAGGAAAACGTTATGAAGGTCCCGAGGTAGATATCTGGTCATTGGGTGTAATTTTATATACGATTGTTAGTGGATCATTGCCTTTTGATGCTCAAAACCTAAAAGAATTACGTGAAAAGGTTCTTCGAGGCAAATATCGTGTGCCTTATTATCTCACTGCTGAATGTGAACATTTGCTCAAAAAGATGCTGATTCTTAATCCAGAAAAGCGTCATTCTTTACTAGTGAGTCCTCCGGCCCCATACTTATACTTCCTGATGAATAAAATAATATAAATTTATATTTTTAGTCAATAATGACTGACAAATGGATCAACTTGGGATACGAGAACGATCCTCTCAAGCCATACATTGAACCTCAGATTAATTACAATGATCCAGTCAAATTGAGTAAGTATTGATAGTATTACTTTTTCAATTTCTCTTTCTATTCTTACTAAAATTATTTTACTTGTTCAGAAATCATGATGGATATGGGCTTCTCCGATGTTGACATTCTAGATACTTTTAAGAATAAAAAATTCAACAACATCCATGCTACTTATGTACTATTGGAAGGCTATCAAAGTCTCAAGGATTTACCACAGGCCGCAATTAACCTCCAAGGATCAACAAACTCTTCAACCGAAAAGAATAAAAATGATTCCCACAAGACATCCTCAACAAAATCTCCCAACACTTCAGAGAACGGCCAGACTCTGAGAAATAGTAGTACAGTTGAAGATAAGGATAAATCGAACGAAATGAAAAATAAAGAATTAACCAATGGCAATAATAACAATAATGAGCTAAAGATTAACTTCTCTGGGCCCGGTGAAAATAATAAACAACCTGAAGAAGCAACTGCTAATAAAAAGAAGGCCAATGTCACTCCTAGTTGGATGAAACCGAGGTAAGTATAATTTACTCATTCGCATAATTTTTCTATTTAAACGAACAATTTGAAAAAAAATCAAATTAACTACCATCAAGGCTCAAAATGTTAATTGACCAGAAAAGTGAAATAATTAATCTTTTTAGTACAAGCGCGGGTCCCACCTCCACATCCAATAAAACAAGTGATAATCAACCAACTCTATCTGCTGAAGATCTTGACACAATTCATGATGGCATAAAATCCTCACATCGACCAGACATGAACAAACTATCAATAGAAAGGTGAGAATAACTTGAAATCTGAATTATATGAAATTAAAATAATTTTTATTCCCTCTCAGAAATTTATCTCCCAATCCTCCATCGAATGTTGGCACTGAAAACTGGATTCGTCGGAATAATACCTTTTCTACTTCAGACAAGGCTAAAATAAATAATAATCCTCTGCACAGAGTTCCTCCGCAGTTATGCATAAATAAGTGAGTATATATAATGATTATGTTCGCTTTTGAGATTAAAAACAAATTATTCATTCAAGATCGAGATTTCCATTGTAAGAATTATAATAAAGTATTAGTTAAAAATAAATAAAACTGTATTATTAATCTCTTTATTGGAAAATTAATTTTTCAATCAATAAACTAAACTTAATAACTGTCCACTAATCTGTCAACAAATCAAAGTGTTAGGCTTACCTTCATTCGAATTATACCCGCTAATTTATTTCCTATCATTATACCATGTCTTATTTTGATCTGCTTCTCTTTTTAAATTTCATCAAACTACATATTAGAAAATACACGAATTTATCAACCAAAATGAAATGATTATTTTTCCATCTATTAAGTTGAGCGAAAAGTAATGGGACTGAATTTAATTAATACATATATTTACACAATATAGAAACATGATATAATATCATCAATGGAAGTAGTTTCCTGATGAATTAAGACATTTCTGCCATCGAATCGGCAGTTGTTTGATCCCATCGCTATAGAATTCTTCAGATTTTGATGCAAAAAAGTCATCCAGTCCAATTCTGACCTCTTCTTTTGATCTGAAAATTTTACCTTTAAGGAAATGCTGAAGAGACCTAAAAAGATGATAATCCGATGGAGCGAGATCAGGACTATAAGGTGGATGATCAATCAAATCGAAATTCTCTTCTTCGAAAAATTTTTTCACATCTTTTCCAAGATGAGGTCTTGCATTGTCTTGCAAAAATGTGACTTTACCAAATTTTGGGTATTTTTTGCCTGAGTTTCGCAACCATTTCCTTCAGATAAGACAAATATCTTTCAGCATTGACTGTCTGGCCATAATCTAGAAGTTCATAGTGAACAATGCCTTTCATTGTCCAAAAAACTGTCAGCATTACCTTTTTGGCAAATTGATTTTGCGTCGGTTGGGTGACATGTTCTCCGACTCGTTTCCATGATCTCTTGCGACTTTGGTCACTCAGATAGATCCATTTTTCATCTGTTAAAGTCAAAATCCCATTACTTTTCGCTCAACCTAATAGTTAAATTTGAAAAATTCACCTTTCTGTGTTCTTTTCAATTTATCACCATAATTTTTCTTTCTCTCTCTCTCTTTTAAAAATATTTTTGTGTAAAGAATCAATAAAGATTACTTGAACCAATTTATTGTTTGGATTCAATTTCTGCCAAACTATTGTTGTCTTTCATTAAATGAATTCCAACCTGATCATAGATGGTGGAGAAGAAAGAAATCTCGTCACTCATCGATTCTTCAACTCAATTAATTATAATAATAATTATTATTAAGAGCAGAGATTATGCCAAAGTATGAAAATAATTCATTTTTTATTCCTTGATATAAAAATCCAAGTGTATTCAGAAAGGAGAGTGAACGTATATGATGGTTCCTTTACATTTTTATTCTCTTTCTTTCTTCTTTCTCTTATTTTTTACATCTTTATAACTACATTTCTGTTCACGATATTAATCCAAGGTGCATTCTCATCTCTCGACTGTTGTCTGTTTACTTTTTACTTTTTTCAACATTTACGAATTCCACCTCATCTTGATGAATAAAGATTATTGGTCAAAATCCAACTAATTTACTTATTCGCATGCCTCTTACAACATTTTCCAATATCCTGAATGAATCAAGGATTTCTTCTTTTGAAGATTGCAGTAGTAGATTCCTCCATAGATGAATTTTTATCCTTCTAATGTTGTATTATTACATATTAATTAATACAAACTATTTTTACTACTTTTACCAGGTTTATCACACAATTTTTTCTCTGTATCTCATTTTAATGTGTGGTTTTTATTATTCCTTGTGAAATTATCATATTTTTTTGACTTGAGATAATAATTATCTTTTTTTTTAATTTCATGGGAATTATCCAAATTTACACGAAAGAATTAAAAGATAATTGTTCTTTCCAAAAATGAGTTTTCATCTCCTCTGTATCATGCGCTAACTTACTCAACAAATTATTAAAGTGTCCTCTCTATTTTTCCCTTCTAGAACATCAGATAATAATTTCGATGGTCCTGAATTATCCTCCCATAACTTTGATCATAATTCTGAATCAGATCAGGCAAATGAAGCCCTTCTAACGAATTCAGCAAAGCCAACTATCATCAAGACAAAACCAGCCAGTGAATACAACCCAATGACTTTTCAAAAAATATTACGTAGCTTCTCTCGAAAATCCAAGAATGTTAACAAATCGAATTTCGATCGTAAGGATCCCAATAGAGCCACAGCCCCATTGTTCATGAATGGAAATTATCCCTCAAATAACACTACCAAAATCACTTCGTCTCACGATGGTGACAAGTTAAAAGTTAAAGATGACAATTCTATACCAAAGTTGGTCTCATTCCACATCATTTCTAATAGTTGAATGCATTTCATTGTAATTTTTCGTAGTATTTAACTATTCTTTACCATACCTCTCTCCTATTTTAGTCTAAAATCAAATTCAAGTTATTACAATACTACTTATCATTCACCATTAGCTCCAACAATTGATCATTACTAATGAATAACGATTCAAGATGTCAACATAAATATCACCCTTGAAATGACATTCATATAAATATATTTATACATCTTCTTAAGATCACTGAATCTTTTATTACATCCAAATCAATAGAAATACATTTTATTCACTAGTTAAAAATACCATAGTATTCTAAAGATGAAAGTATTCTTGATTTTTAGTACTATCAAAAATGCAATAAACGATAATAAATTATCACATTGGGACGGGGGTGAAATTAACCCAGACATGACAATGATATCTCTTGCGCATCCAGAAGATGTTACTGTTGACAGTAGTGAAGATGCTAATTCATTTCATTGTGACAAGAGCTTAGCTAATATGGATGAATCTGTCATGACAGCTTACAACAAGTCACTCATCAACGATGATTCTCTCTTGAGTGAGTTTTCATTTCCATACATAATTATTATTGCCCTGGCATGGCACTCTTACTAATTGATGACTATGAATGACTGTAGATCTGCTTTCTCTTCTATTTCTTTTTCATATACCACATTAGAAATGAAATGATATCAACTTGTTTATTGATTTAATCTAGTTCTTTTCATCTTGTTTTTATTCTTTCGACATGTATTAAATGTATAAAGAGAGTCTATATCTCTCTCTTCATATTCATTTGTTCATATTCAATATCTTGTAATGAAAATCAATAAACTTTTATACGTTCTATCTCTCCATCTTCCTCTCTGCTATTCGTGACACACATGTATTAATTATTGAAAGATTAAAAACTTTCTTCATCTGAATCGTGAAAGTAGAGAGACAGCTACTAAAAAAGTCTTTGTTACTAACAATAACAGAAGATTGATTTTTAGGTCTACAAGTTCAGATTAAAAACTCCATCCTTGTTTCTTTGAGATCCCAAAAAAGATATGAAAAAAGGTAGTGCTCTTTATTTCACGATAATAATCTACTCTTTCTAACGAATATACTTTCCGTTTGATTTCATTATTCTCTTTTCTTCAATCGAGAGAAAGTAAAATAAGGCATTTCTTGCCTCAAACTCAGGATTGATCTCTTTGTTTTTTCTTTTTATTCTACCTCATTATTATCCTCATCACCTGCATCCATTTAAACTTTTCAATAATTCTCATAGATTGTTTCTCTGGGAGAAATTCACCATTTATCGAATGAGTTTTTCTCAAGCAATTCTCTCTTTTCTCTCTACCTTCTGATTTATCAATATTTGATATTTGTCAATAAAATTTCTCTGTTGTCATGCTGTTATAAATGTTTAGTGAAAAAAGGTCTCTATTCATCCAAAAGAACTACAACACACTTTAAATGTAAAACTTGTACTTCCTTCTTCTCTTCAAACATAGACTTTTAATTTCTTATCAAATATGGATTACCTAACTCATCTACATACGATTAATTCTTTCTTGAATCTTGTCTCTCATTATTTTAATGAGAGCAACACCTTTATTCAGTTCTTATCCACCCAATTTTTTTTTATTAAAATGTACATTTTCTCATCGATAATAATTTGAAGATGAATGAAATATTAGTTCTATTACTACATTGAAATTTATTAATCCTATCCCTTTTTTTCGGAAAAAAAAACAACAGTCGGATCAGGTGGATTAACTCAAAAGAATGGAATAAGCCTAATGGATGATGAAGTATTTCCAGATGAAAAGAAAATTGGCAAACTCACCCAAATCGAATTGAGAACATCCCTAACACCAGTTAATGGGAATTATGAGCCATCCTCTACAACACCGATTTGCCAAAAAATTCCAAATTGTCAAACTGACAGTATTAACGATAATGGGACTCTTAAAAAATCCCCAACTGCTTCATCAACTACCGCTACTACCAATACTACTGGAACGACTAACAAGAGTGTTGACAACTCCCTAAATAAAATATCGAATAGTTTCGATAAAAAGTCCAACATCACTGGTCGAAATAACAGTCATAACAAATCATTTAAATCGTGAGTATAAATAAATAATAATCTTAACAATACTTGTACATAAATTGTATTTAATCCTTTTTCCCTGATTTCCCTTATGAACATTAGGTTAGGGTGAAATTTTTAACTTGATCTTTTTACCAACTTTTCTGATAGAACTATCAATTCCAAGTATTATTTTGTATTGAAGAATGTGTCATTCAGTTTTAAAAATCCAGAATTTTTCAAATCTCCGCTTAATTTTCTATGAATTTTTACTACGTAATCACTAAAATCCAGAATATCTTGAATAGTAATCTGAGTACAAAATTCTATCAGAAAAGTAAGTACTCTCATGAGTTGTTCGGAGAAGAAATATTTCACCCTAGCCTAATGAACATGGATAGATTTATTACTCTTTAATCATTTTGTTAAACAGGTTTTTAATTTGTATAAAGCGGTAAGCAAAACACACGAAACTATATATACATTATTACTACATTCAAGTATGGGGTTTAACTTGTTTTTGCTCTCCTTGTATTTTCTATTACATGCAAAATTGTTCTTTTATTGATTATTCTCAATGAATATCCATACAAAAAATACAAACATACTTATATGGTATATAAAAGTTATTCATATATGTTTTTTAATAAATCGAAATCAGAGGATCCCCTCTTCCATTCTGCTTCAGTAGATTCCTCAATCATAAAAATCTGCATTGTTAATGCTCCTCCATAGTGTTTTTTTCAACGCATTCAAAGTCATGACTATATATAGAGAGAGAGAGTATTTTCACTCCTCCAAAGTTCTACACACATGGCCAGCTTTTCTAATTGCTTCTAAAAATAAAATAGCTAAATTCAAGTCTCTCTCTTCCTCTCAATCACCATCGCTAGTTAGTTGTCCATAGTTATATATTTTCTATTTTTTAGTCCAATGAAAAGAAAGATTATTATTCCTAATAAAAGGTGAGATTTGATAAAATCATCTCTGTATAATCGTCATCATTATTATTATTATTATTCAAATAAAATCAATCTATTATCATACAATGAATATTATGAGTTTAAAAATTGCCTTTTGTATTGTATTTTTTTTGTCTCTCATCTAAGCTCATCTAACCATTTTGAGTAAATGCAGAATTCTATTAATATTTTCATGGCTGTGTAAATTTAAATACATAACTATTTTTCTCTGGATTATTATCTTTTTCCATGGTAAAAATTTCATTGCTCCGTCTCTAGCAACTAAAATCAAATTTTATCATCATCTTTAGGGAGATTGCTGATAACCCCTGGACACCTATGTCAAATTCAGTCATGCACAGTGAGACAGGCAGCCGAGATGATGGTCACACAGAATTACGCCAGAAAAAAGCAAACACAATCGATGAAACTAGGTATATTTCTAGTCGTAGATCACCTGGCCGCAATCCGAACAAATCTTCACGTGGTAACCAAATTCATGACCTCCTTGGATGCATTCGAAAGCCACATTCCTATCAAAGGGGCAGATATGAGGATAATCCTGACTGCAATGATAATCCAACTGACGATTGTATTGATGACAAGGAGAAATTAATGGACAATAGCCCCAATAAATCCTCGAGAACATCAAAGGTCTCAGCAAATCCAAGTCTGCCTCCATTCAGTCTTGGAAATTACCTACATTCTCGAATAAGAGCCAAAGATATTGAAGTCCTCAAGAGAGCGATTGTTATTGAATTAGATGCGAATAATGTTAGCTATTCTACAAGTGAATTTGAGTTTAATTGTCAGATAATTGACCAAAAATCAGCCCACAATTCTTCATCGCCAAACACAAATGCCCAAAATTCCTCAGTTAAATCCTCCGAAAAGACATTACTCCAAAGTAACACCTCGCCTGTAACCACTAGTAACTCGCGGTCTTATTTTCAAGTGAGTTTCTCTCATCAAAATTCTATGCAGTATTCATAATTAGCATTATTAACCAACTTAGCTTTCCAACTAAAAATATGCATACTACTCTAATATATGACCTCGTTATGTACTTCTTCTCCATCGCTCTCAAATCACTCAAATTCTCACTCCCTCTTTTCCATTAGCACAAACGATCACTATTCTCTCTCTTGTTTCATTTATTGATTACATTTTGTGGAATATGATTAAAATTTAAATCTCCATTCATTATTTATTCTATAAGGAATAACCAGTGTAGGGGATAAACCCAAGTTGATATTCAAGTATTTCTAAAAAAATTCTTTGATTGGCACATTACTTTCGTTACTAATCACTGATTAGTGATCAGTAGTAATTATCTTTTCGTAGCCTACTCAAAAAAACGAGAAAAGTACGAGATCTTTGATGCACCCCGACCTTTTAGATGAGTGTTACAAATAAACTGGAATATTTTCTTCACTTGTGGAATATCGATTCAAAGCTTTAACAAATGTTTTCATCATTTAATCTCAAGCCAACATCATATCGTATTAGAATTCCAGTTACTTCTGTTTCATTTCATTTATTCTCCCCTGATGGAAGTATACTTTTTAAAAATTCCATTTTCACCATGCATTTAATGATTTTTCTATCGATGCCCAAGGCTCTCTCACTATAATACTTTGAAACAGTTGATTTAAATTAATGAAATTAACCATACTTGTCTATAGATACAAAGTTCTGATCGAGATAATATGAATCGAAATGACGATTGTTTTATTTTATTAAACACTATTTCACTAACTCCATATACTCAGAATTATTCCTCTATAAATGTGAAACTATCCTTGAAACTAAAATCAATAGTCTTGAGAAAGTACTTTCGTGTCAATTAATTTTTGGCCTCTCCTTTTAGTAACATAAGAATTTCAATAATTCTTCTGAACGGTAATATTGCCGAACATCATCAAGTATATTTTTACTCGATTCTAGACTCATGAGGAAGGTTGGAGAAAAAGCGATAAACGTTTTATTACGCCGAGTCTTTACAGACTTAATCCCGAAATGACATTCATATAGTGTTACAATACATATATATTTTTCTATCCTTCCATTGGTTTAAAAGTGCTCAGAGAGGGATGTGAGTTTGTAATTTTGTTTCCTGACGGTTTCACTTCCGTTTCTTCTCCACACTTGAACCCCCTTTATAGTGAAAAGTTTACACTTTAGGAATTCATCCATCAGTAACTGCCAACTGTGCCTTTTTCGCTTTCGCTTAATTGACTGATCAATTTTCCTCACTTCTTTTGCACTAATCATAAGTTTGATCCTTTTTCACCTCTTCTTTTACACTTACTATGGGTTGGCTCATAATCTGATTATCAACTACTGAAACTATCCATAAAACAAAAATCAATAATCTTGACAAAGTACTTTTGTGTCAATTAATTTTTGGCCTCTCCTTTTAGCAACATTTGCATTTCAATAATTTATCCTTTCAGGTTTGTCTTTTTCGTAATCTTCTCAATTCCAATTATGGTGCCCGTATCAAGTATATGAGTGGAGACCAGGAGAATTATCAAACCATCAAAAGGACCCTTTATCAAAATATCAATCAGAAACTAAATGAACTATAGCCATATTTTATGCTATCCCCTCTTTCCTATAATTATTTCTTATCCTCCCCCCACCCTCCTTGTCTGACCCCTCATCTTCATGTCTGTGCAATAATTTCCTATACCCTCCCCCAACTTTTTAGTTGATCCCTAAAGTTAATTTGATTAATTAACTGTTTTAATATTTACATAATAAATAATACATTGATTTTATATAATCACACTTGCCATTTATTCATAGCTTGCGACATATTGCTTTTAGTGTTATCTCTTTATATTGATTTCTCTCTCTCTCTCTCTCTCTCTCTCTTTGTCTCTTGCTGACTCAATTTCTTACCCAAATTAAACTCAAATGATTCACAGACACATGCACATAGTGTTGATTATAAATCTCATGAATGACTCAAGATGACCAAATTTTTTATTTTGCTCAATTTTTTAGTACTCCACACCCTGAATGAATCTCCTCTCTCCTCAAACCTACACCTATATAAGAACTAACATTGCCCATCTTTATTTACAAGTGCGGAATACACATTCTCAATCTATATAAACATGAATAATATGCATTTTTAATTTGTGTTTTTTAGTGAAGATGTAAGATCTCCTTATAATTATACAATGTACTACTCCACCTCCTGATCATCATAATCCAATGTTTCCACTCAACATTTTCTATTTTACCCAATTCAAACTATCTGGCTATTATCATCACTATTGTACGACATCTGAATGTTGAGAAAATCGAAAGAAAGCCACTTTTGTTATTTTAATTATTTTTGATTTTTCCTTTAATTTGAATTAAATTAATTTTATTTCTGCTCAAGATTTTACAACATTTTAAGACAAGTGTGCATGTGTTTGAACATTCCCCCTTGTTTTTCAAGATTATTTCACAAGACCTTTACTCTGCATATATGCATTATATATAAATTATCCCATACAATCATTCTACATCAAATAAGAATATGTATGCTTATATTGGATTTGTATTATTAACAAGTATAAGAAAGCTACCAAAAGATCTCCAATTTCCATGGTGGGTCGAGATAAAAAATGTTGGATTGTCGATAAATTTGTACAAAAAAATAAATTTAAATATACTGGGGCTATTATTTTAAATTAACCAGAATTATTTATACAATTTGAGAAGAATATATAATATATACTCTTATATTTATGTATACTCAAATGACTCTTGTACATCTCTTGTGACAGTATAACAGACCCATTCTCAAGAACTATTCAACAGCATCAATTACTACTACTACCATCATCATCATGTAATCCAGAAATGTTGATCAAGATGTATATTTAGTAGTGTGTATGCCAGAGAGAAAGAGAGGGAATGCATAATTGTGTGTTCCATTGATAAACACAATATAGAATACACTTTTGATGATGTTATTATTCTTACTGCATACATTTTTAAATGAACTAATTGTATTACAATTAAACTCGCATTACCAAAATCTTTGAAAATAATAACAATATGAAGTATTTATTAAGAAAACAAAATAGCAAGAATATCTTTTCTTCTTTCAATAATTACGACTACAATTTCTTCCAATAGTATGGAACTGTGTGATCTGAATCATATGATTTTATTTTGACATGTGTATAAAATATAAATAAAATACATGATATTAGAAATATTATAACACTTGTTTAATCTGTGCTAGATTTGTTATTTCTATCAATAAGAAGAGAATCAAGATGAATTTTCAATTAGACTTTATTAAAGACACTCAAACTTTGAGTCTCAAAGGCACATTCTGGTTGGGTAGGATGGAACAAAGCCAAGAGTAGGTGTAACCATTTGAGTCGAAGTACAACATGGAGTTGAGTTACAACATGGGACAGTTTGAACACAACAAGATTGACATTGTTGTGGAACACTGACGACAGGGCAGACGACATGGTTGCAAATGACACCTCCACATGGGGTCATTCTTAATAAAGGGTAGGTATTAAGAATAAAAGACTTGTTATATCACATGATTACTCACTTGTTACAACAGTTACCAGTGCTTACGATCATGATGAACTTTTTTGAGTGAATAACAAATACTGAGCCAGACTTTTTATAATAAAATTTAATTGTGAAATATCGACAATGTGAAATGAAACGACTAACCAAGCTGACTATTTAAATGAAATAGTCTGACCAAAAGAATCATTCAACTTAATATGATCGTAAGCACTGGTAACTGTTGTAACAAGTGAGTAATCATGTGATATAACAAGTCTTTTATTCTTAATACCTACCCTTTATTAAGAATGACCCCATGTGGAGGTGTCATTTGCAACCATGTCGTCTGCCCTGTCGTCAGTGTTCCACAACAATGTCAATCTTGTTGTGTTCAAACTGTCCCATGTTGTAACTCAACTCCATGTTGTACTTCGACTCAAATGGTTACACCTACTCTTGGCTTTGTTCCATCCTACCCAACCAGAATGTGCCTTTGAGACTCAAAGTTTGAGTGTCTTTAATAAAGTCTAATTGAAAATTCTATTCTTATAATTTTGATAGCTATTTGATTGTATCTTTATCTAAAGTCGATATTTTGCGGTGATTTTGCTATTTTGGATATGATGAATTAGCCGGTATTGTTCGTCTTTTCTGATATCAAAAAATGACAAATTCCCGCTAAAGATATTTCAAATAAAATTCTCATTGGTAGATTAATCTTCACTAGATTTTGCCAGAAAATTTTAAAATGTTTGGTATTTTTCGAGCAATGTAATGGAAAATTGAAATAATTTTCTGAATAATATAACCTCTATTGGATAATTTACAATTTATCTCTTAGATCAATTCAAAATTTTCTAGATAGCCAGCTCGAAAAACAAATTTTTGAAGATTAATGTCATTTTCATTCTGGTGCTTGAAAGACAGCTTGTCTGATTCGATCGTTGCATTTTCAACCTGAAAATACGCAAATAAAAATTTTAAAATGAGTTTAAACTGAATCAAATGTTCAAAATAAGATGAAAAAAAAGTGGAAAGCTTACATTTTTAAAATCGTTAATGAGACGATATTTAATTCTATCATAATTCAGTCCAATAAGACGAGTCTTCCACAATCGGCCATTTAAGTAATGCTTATCTAATCTTTTTATTTCTTTGAATTTCATTGTTGTCGGTCTTAGAGATAGCAGTTCTCTAGCCAAACTACTCAAATGTGGCAATGTATCAATATTCATTTTCCAAAATTTCAGAGGTTCTTGATCAGTGTTGGGTATTATTTCAAGATAATATTCAAATTGTTCTCTGAGTGTCATTGGTTTTGTATGATTGGTGGTTGTGTCAGCAGACTCAACTACTGTCCAATCGTCAAAACAAGGACTGTTTGAATTAACATCTAGATTTGAGGTGTCCCCAGCTGATATTACATCATTGAACATGATATTTAGCCATTCAAAAATATTATCTTTTGAGAAATCATAAGCTCTAGAAAAAAAGAATTTTAAAGTTAAGATTACATTCCACCACTATTTACAGTCGGTTGCGAAACTCATTTGCCACTTTAGTCCGAAGAAACTGAGGCACAATATAACGTGAAATATATAAAAGACAAGGTCCTTTTTCATAATAACATAAAGTTTCTCTTAAAAGGTACTCTAAATAACCTGTTTTATATAGGTCTACTTGTAAGCGACTGATCAAAATTGATAGATAAAAGAGTGCAGGTTTCATAAATAATCTTTTGATCTTTATATCTTAAGATAATTTTGGCTGTTTCTGTTGATAAGACAAGATAAAATATAACATGGGCTGAAAATACTATTTTAATATTATAATATATGTGTCACCGTAAATTTGCTTACTCACGTAAGTTAGCATGCTTACGGTTAGTATGCTTACTTACGTTTTTTACGTAAAAGTCGTTACCTAGTAAGCACTTTCACGTTTTTCGAATATTTCTATCCCCAGTAAGCATATTTACGGTAAGTATGCTTACTTACTTATTTTTAAATTTAAGTCGTCAATAGTTTTATCATAAAAATCTTCTAGCATAAAGAGAGTTTGTTGACAATCTTAGAGCATGTTAAAAAGTGGATAATCTCATAGGGGTTTAAACTTGATACTTCTATCAAAAAGTATTTTATTACAAGATGGGTCACGTATAGTTGGATAATAGGGCATAGTTAATGACTATTAGTCATGCAAAAAGTGTAAGTGTTAAATCTATCACATACTTTAGTCTATTTAAACCAATCAGAATTGTTTGGCACGAACATTTTCAGACCAATCATATCATAACTTACACTATTTAAGCCTGTTTTTGAGTTGAAACATTTAATTCTTATCTAAATGCTTTCTACCACTGATATGGAAACAAAACTTTTCGCTGTTTGAAAAATAATGTAAAATGCAATTCTAGATGCCATAAGATTCTTTCTTATCGTAATAAATGAAAACTTTATAATTTAAAAAAAATAGACAATAATTCTTATTTATGCTAGAAGATTTTTATGATAAAACTATTGAGGACTTAAATTTAAAAATAAGTAAGTAAGCATACTTACCGTAAATATGCTTACTGGAGATAGAAATATTCGAAAAACGTGAAAGTGCTTACTAGGTAACGACTTTTACGTAAAAAAACGTAAGTAAGCATACTAACCGTAAGTATGCTAACTTACGTGAGTAAGCAAATTTACCGTGACATATGTATATTATATATGTTACGACCAATGTAGAAACTATAATCAGTGTATAGTATACACTGTATACGCTGTTCATCTCAATGGTCAATGTAGAAACTGAGTTTTCACATTGACCATTTTATTAATTTCATTTATTTCCCCCTTATATGACTAAATAAAGTAATAAATGAGAATTTGGATTACTTCCTTTGAAATATAATAATACCGTTTACGTATTACTTCTCTCATTTTTTTTCAAACGACCATGGCCTAAACTTTTGTGTTCGTCATCAAGAATTTTAAAAATTTTGCCGTCTTTGACATAGATCTGTAAATTCTCTGCAAATTCTTCGTATCTTGCATCATTGAAACGTAAAGAATTGAATCTCTTGGGGAGTGCTGAGAGGGAAGCGTTGAACTTTTCTTGCATGTTTAGGAATTATGTCGTACAAAAAAAGGTCTTGACCACAATACTTTTAGAAGAAATCTTATTGGTTAATAATATTGATTCTACAATAGACGATAGACCTCATAATAGGTCTGATGAGTATTGACATTCTCAGTTTTTCAGATTTCAAGTGCTAAACACTCGAACTAAAGTTGGACTTCTGTTTAGGTTCAAGTGTTATCTTGACAAAAACTCAAAACTGACCGATCAGTGTATACACTGATTATAGTTTCTACATTGGTCGTAACATATATATATATTATAATTATACAAGTGCTATATTTTTTAGCCGGACTAAAATTCCATTGTCAAGGAAATACAAGTGTTGATTTTTCATTTAAGCTGCTTGGTTGGTTTCTAGTGCATAAAGAAACACTCCATGTATTTTAACACGATTAATATAAATAAAATCTAGCAAATTCATATTTTGTATAAAAGCCTACTTGATGTAAAACTTTCGATATGTCGGATTGAAAAATGATGCCATTATTGGAATTGCCTCAGTGTCGAATTTGCCAAATTCAAATTTTGCATTCATCTGGTAAAGGAGATGCCGTATAAATTTCCTAATACTATGTGTACTGTTACAATTTCCTTTCAAATTCTCAAGGGAACCCTTCAGATTTTCAATTTCAAATAGAACCTTATCCATAGTCGATGTTCTTTCATCTGTTAAAGTGTCGATAACATTGAGAAAGCACTCGAGTACTTCTTCAAACCCGCCCAAAAACCTTTTATCGACAGGCATCTTTTGAATTAGCTCAAATAGTTCTTGTCCAGTAACACTGTGCAACGTATCTAGTCTCAAGGAATCCCTTAGAATCTTTGAGATCTCATCAACATGTTCCAGGGAGACAGAAAAAATGTCATCTAAACGATCAATTATACAATGAGAGGTCATATTAACCTGAGTATTTTCCGAAATGATCTTGTTCAGAGATGAATCATTCCTCAAGACAAAATGAATGCTATAGTCGAGAAGCATATGGAATTTGGCAAAAAACTCTTCAAGATATGCAAAATAATCTTCTGAGCTGATTGGAATTTCATAATCCCTTGCAAAAAGAGTGAACCAGTAAGGAGTAAAGTTTTCATCCAAAAAGTGTATGGTCATTGTTAAACATATTTTATGCGAATCTTCATTCTTGTACGGTAGGTAATCGAGAAACATTGAGATTGTCGAACCAATTCTTGTCAAATCAGCCATCTGAGTAAAGAATTTAATCAAATACAGAGAAATTAATCTGACCATTAATTAATCTAAGGCCATTTTCATATCCTCCATTCTAATTTGAATATTTATTTTCTTTAAATAAAATTCATGAGTAATCCATAATGCGAATGTCAAATGCAGGACCCTTATTGAGAATTATTTAGTTACAATCGATATTCTTGAAAAAATTCGAACAGATTTTTCAGAAATGAGGTGGTAATTCGATATTTCTCTCACATTAGTCACAAAAGTTAATCACAATATCTCATTATTCCATCGTAAGTAATTTTTTGATCTTTTTGATAATCCCAATAAGACTGGCCTTATGAATTTAAAGATATCTCTGATGATCAAAATTATTTTATACTCTTAAAGCAAAAAAACTTTTTGGGTGTATCGATAGGATCACGAGTCAATTCAAAATGAAATTCATATGATGCCTTCGCTTATTAAAGAATTCTATTACAAGATCAAGATATATCTTAGATATTCTTCTGCATGAATGAGTCATAGAGTTTTTTTCATTTAAACGGAAAGTTCATGATATTCATTCCTATTCAGTTAGAAAGGATCATGTATTCATTTTTTTTAAATCTTAATAGTCAAGAAAGCAAATCTGACCGAATAAAGATAGAAATAAAATGAAATGTAATTAATTGAAAATAAATAACAATTTTTAAGAAAACTTTCTGTTAAAATTGTATCTGAAACGCCTAGAATGAATTTCCGTTAATTAAAGAGAAAATATGAGATCTATATGATTTACCTCTTGATAACTATTTTCAAGTAAATGGTTGATTAAAAAATGGTTTAGAAGCTAATTAAAGACTCGTATTTTAAGCTGAATACTCACAATATAGTTTTGAAACATTTCGAATATACCGTCAACATTATCGAGAATAGAAGCCACAGCAGTTTTATTACAACTTTTTGTTTTCTTCGATGGATCTAACGCTTGAATAAGATCGTCGAATTGTAAAGCTGTTTTAACATTAGCCCCAGAGGCTATTAGAAAAATTTGAGCTAATTTGTAGTTTAGCTCATCTATTTTAAGGGTACTATTCCAACTCATGACATGGGTCTTTCTCTATTGGTTTTTCAAAGTTCATTGAAATCATTACTTATTATTTTTACTATTTCATGGCCGTGAATCAATTTTTCACTCTTAATTCCTATTGGTTTAAAAGCGTACAACAAAAATAACCAATCATACTCTAGCACGTGTTTTGATGATTAAGCATTTCATAGATATTATTTTATAGATTCATTATTATGAATCAATCGGATTAACTGGTTGATAGAGGAAGAAAATTTAATTCAAATATAAATTTATTAAAAAGATAAGAAATTAAATTTTTATTTTTTCAAGGTTTATGGACTCATGTATGATTCCTTCAATTTTCTTTTCCAAATTACACCGATCTGTGTTTCCTGCCGCATATCTATAATCATCAATCAACTGATAATTTTTAGGGTCTTCTTCTAATCCAATGCATCCATATGAAACAATTGACCATTCATATTGAATCTTTCTACGTGGAGTACATAATTTCTTTGGACATGGAAGCACTCGATCCAATTGCCATACCATACCATCAACTGTATTTATATTTCCACGGATTACTCTTGACTAATGAACGATTTATTAGTGAGTTTTTCTGTTAAAAATTATGTAAAAGACCATTTTTTTGTTGGAAACTTACCCAATCGAAAAAGGGTAAATCTTCAAAGCCTACATAAACTTCTTTCTTTTCATTAACATAAATCATTAAATCGTAGTCTGCAATTGTCCTAATTGTATGTAGACTATTCTTAGCAAATGTTCCAACATCATCAAGCCATATTTGCGTTGTCAGTACATGGAATTTGGCATAATTCTCTCGATCTTCATTAAAATAGTTTTCATAAACAGTTTTGTAAGATATTTTGGCATCATTTGATTGTAATATCAGGTCATTGGCGTATACCAAGACTAGATTCATAGGTGGATTGATCTTGAGTACATTTTCCTTGAAGTTAACTGCATTGAATACACTTGTTATGCCCCTATTTGTATTTATATTTTCAAATTTATCATTTTTAACTTGAACATATAACTATATATTAATGTGTAATCTCTAATTACAGTCACTAGCCAAGAGACTTTAAAGAATACTATCGAATGCTATGACCTATAATCTAAATTATAATTTAATTAGATATCCTCACATACATATATTGATACCACTCAGATTCTCAACATTGAAGTATAGGAAGGGTAATTAGGTCGTATGAAAAGTAAATGGTAATTAATTCCTTGTGAATTTTAACAAGAAAGGGTCTAATTAGTAGGGTAAACTATCTGTTCAAACAACTTATTTTCTAATCGAATTTGAAATTAAGCAAACTTCAAACTTTAATTTTCTTATTTGGTGAGATAGAAGGCTAACTTTTTTTTGCATAACAAAATAAGTCCTAAAAAACTTTCTCAATTTTCTATTATTTTATTTCATCCTCACTAATAAATAAATTTTTTCAATAAAAAATTCATTTTTAAGAAGTAAAATAATTTTTAGAAAAAAATAGAAATCTGTTTATCTTATCTTAGAAGGCATCGTACCCCTATTCAATGTCCAACTACGATAAGAATAAAACAAAGATAAGAACCTTATCACTCATAAAATGTTTAATAAACAGTATTTTTTTCTCCAAAAGTATTTAGTTGAAAGAGTATATTCCACTTACTTGAATTCGTCTGAACTTTCTAGAAACTCCATTATGGTCTGCTTTCTTGGGAGTATTAAAACTCTTGGAATTTGATAAATCATCAAGTTATCTCTTAGTTGAATAATCTCTTTTCCATTTAGTGATGCGTAATTCATATTGAATTGAGAACCATACTTGTTCTTTGTGATGAAGCCAACAATTTTGTAATCTCCCTTAGTCAACGTCTTAAATGATCGATTATGTCCATTGAATAATGTTTCATTATAGACTGAAGATGTAACAATGTGATATCGAATTGTTTCACAAGCATATTCTCGGTCACTTGTATACTTCTTGTACTCTTCTCTGAAGAGTTCACTATTCTTGAACCCTGGAATAATAAGTAATTTTTGCTAACTCGATCTTTAAACTAAGCTATAAGGAAATTTCTAATTTTACTATCTACTAGATAGTATTTATGCGATATAATATTTGAAAAAAAACTTGTTTATAAAAATTTTCTTTCAATTCTTAAGGGCTTGTAAAAAACTTACAAACAAATGCATATTCATACGGAATAAGGAGGGTGTAATTTGTATTTTTTCCAATTTCAATTCCGCAGGCCTTCAATTCTTGTATAAATGTCTTTATTTTTTCCTTTTGTGAACTTTCAACAAACTCAGGAAACTGTATGTCTGAATATAAAATTTTCTATTAGAAATAATGAACCGATCCGAATAGAAAAATATATTCATGTCTCTCATTCTATCGGATGTAAGTTTTGTATCAAACTTACTTCAAGTAAACAAGTTAGACTCACATTTGAATGATATTAATGGCTTGTCAATTCCATGGATGACGCCATTGCCAGTCATTATGTCATTCTGAATGATTTTTACATTTCGTGAATTTTCAAAGTTTATAGTTCTACTCTCCAAGAAATCATCTGAGGATTTGCAATAAAAGTGAATTTTCCTATTATTTAAAGTCTGCAAACTGAGGAAAGATTTGAAAATGCCAGCTGAACAATAGACTCTGGGTATAATGTGATCCCTCACAATGTCTGCTAGTTCTTCTTCAGAATATTCTTCTCGAATTTTTTCCCATTCCTCTTTCGGAGGGACTAGCACTGTAAATAATTCCTTAGAATGTACATCGTATAAAATTGCAGAGAGTTCAGGATTTAACGATAAATCCTCTGCAAAAGAAGCTGTATCCTTGTTTGCACTTAGATAACCATAAATAGTCTCTCTCTCAACTTCCCCTTGGTAATTGAGCTTTGGCTTTAAGCTATCTCGTAGATGATAGACGAGTCCTTCACGAACCTCTTGATCTGATTTGACAACTTCAATACAATCCAGGCACATTACCTATTTGAGAAAATAAGTTTTACTTTAAAATCTCCACATGGATATTTGTTACTCACTCCATATGGGTATTTGCTAACACGTATAAATTCTCCATTGTACATGGTAGGAATAATGTCCTGGTCTGATAACTGTTCCATATAATATTTTCCTTTTGCTATGGTATAATTTATCGCTTCTACATTTGCTCTAGATGAGAGAAAAGAATGAAATGGGTTAGAAGAGTAGACAAAAAATTTCAGGAATATTTCAAATTATTTGAGATACTTATTTGTAATACTTATTTACCCAGTATAATCAAGGGATGGTGATCTATAGGAAGATAATGGTGCGAAAATTGTCAATACTGTGTCCTTGTCATCTTCTCGGCTCATGATTTGACTATCCCTGAGCAATCTGGAATAATCTGTGAGTTCTTCTGAAATTTTTAGTTTATTATTATTAAGTATGGTAAATTTATTTAGAGGAATTAAAAATGTTAACAAACTTTTCTCATTAAAATGATGAAATATTGATATCCAACTTGGTATCATTTCTGAACAACCCTGAAGATCCTCGTCAAGTTTCATCCCGTTCCAGTCTTGGTAACCATCACAGCATTTGTATTGAAATTCTCTGAAAATCATTTGATAAATATTCAGAAAACAAGTCAGATATTCTAAATAAATAGATATCCACAACTGGAGAGTTGAAGTATTGAAAAATAATTTTACTGTATTAGTAACTCACATAAACTTTCCACATCTTTCCACTCTATATGGATCGCATGTTGACTGAATATTAGAGCCGTTCGCCAACTGCCAAAAGGCACAATACCTATATCCGAGTTTGTCTGGATTCGCATGAAGATAATTGTCGCTCGTTAGAGTTGAATCTTGTCCATAAGAACTTTGAAAATTGGTTTGCAATAGAAAAATGAAGACCACACCACTGAAATACATTGCATTGAAATGATTTTGTAAAATTTCGTATCATTGCTAAATGATTTAAAGCCAACCTCTTTTGACCTTGTAGATTGATTTTTATTGTTTGCTATACAATGGTGATCTAGAAAGCAAAAGTAATTCATTCTTTCGAGGGTAAACTCTTTCAAAAATGTTTAACTTTTAAGTTCATCAAACTAAATTAAAAGCTTTGGATCTCCTCTTAAAGATCTTAAGAAAGTAATTCGATTCGACCTTTGAGTCTCTTCTGAGAATATTCTGATTCCATTTTTTTAGAAAAGTTTTGTTTCGGTTGATACATGAGATGTTGAAAAGCCTCAGATTTTTTATCATTGATCTAAAATTAAAATTGGTACTTAAAAGTGTAGTTGTAGAAATTCGAATATTAAAGTATTGAATGATAAATCCAGTTTAACAAATAAATAGTTTGCTAACCTTTTCAATAGACTCATTTTAATTTTTTAAAGCAAACTCTCGAGTAGAAATGATGAAAAAACTATGTACTTTTATAATTTATACACTTCTCCACCAGTTTTAGTGCTCGAGAAAGCACACTCCCATTTTTGACAAGAAATTTAAAATAAATAATTTATTAGTCAAATTTTGTAGAGAAATTGGTCCTGATTCGATCTGTACGACTAAATTCTATTGAATTCGTTCATTTACATGATACAAAAGTTGGGAGAGAATATATTAAATCACTAAATGTACATTTCTCAAAGGATCATCAGTAGTGTCACTTTAAAAATGATAGAATTTTAGTAAGTCAATGAATATAATAATTTACAAATTCTCAAAGAAATAGTAAAAGATTAAGATACAGAATAAAATGTGAGCTAAAAAAAACACCAAAACTCTCCAATAAATAGCAGAAATGGAGAGAAAAGTGAAAAAAGCTCACGCCGGCCAGGGTAGTTGAAGATTGTAGGAATAATTTTTCTGAACGCATAGATTTGGTTTGTATAATTTAATAAAGAATTTCTCTTATTAATAAATGAATTAAATCGACTTTTATACCCATGATTATCATAATTAAAGTGTTAGAATTATGTTAAGATTATAAGATAACTTTGAATATCAAAGTGTTGCTATTGCATAAGATAACACAAATTGGCAAAAGATTGAAAGGGTAGTGATATGATAGCGAAGCTATTTAATCTTAACCAAGAGAATAAATCCTAATCAAATATAAGCCACTGGCTTATTAAGCCAGGTGATATCTCGTGTAGGAGTTATAAAGAGTAAATGAAAATAAAAGTGATTATGAAAAATTGAATACTTATTGAAGAATTCCAGTGAAAACACATTGATAAAATACATGAGCCCATAAAACTTGATCGATAAAATCACTGAGTGATGAAAACTACCTTATGACAACTCTTCTAGTGATGTATAAAATGTTAAATTAATTGTTAAAACATCTTTTGAGAATGTTAAAACTGAAGAAAGCACTGTTATGTTTATTATCTATTTTAATGATTTCTTTTATTTTCATCTATCGTAATACAGAGAGAAAAACTGAGAGTAAGAAATCTCAGTTGAGAACGGGCTTCTATCCACCACCGTATGAGAACTTACGACCACCACCCCAGAGTACCAAGGATAGCGATGGTTTTGGTGAAAATGGAGTACCTGTAAATATTAGTTACGATAACATGACTTCACACGAGCGTATAGAGTATGACGAGGGTCGGAAGATTGTCTATTTAAATGTTTTTGCCTCAGATAGAATCAGTGTCCGTAGATATCTTGGTGACAAGAGATCCCCAGAGTATGTTGAGTCCATCTGATGATCATATTAAGATGCCAGGCACCAAAAACGTATTCAAATTTGCCAAAGACCTCTGTCATAATAATATTCAACAATGAGATATACTCGTTGTTGCTACGGACAGTGCACTCGATTCTAGATAGATCAGACCCAGACCTCTTGGAGGAAATTATTTTGGTAGATGATGCCTCAGATTCTGGTTATTTCTTCATTATTTATTTTTTTATTTAGATTATATAAATGGCCGATTACAAGATTATTTGAGTTATTTGCCGAAAGTACATTTAGTACGTTTGACTGAGCGAGCTGGAATAGCTAAAGCCAGAGTAGCAGGTGCTCATGTTGCAAAGGCTGAAACTTTGACCTTTCTAGACTCGCATATGGAAGTGCTACCTGGTTGGCTAGAGCCATTGCTAGAACAGTTGCAAAAAGACCCAAAGAGTCTTGCGGAACCTGTCCATGTAGGAATTAGCTCGGAAGATTTTAGACTAGATGATCAAGAACATCCAAAATCTTTTATTGGAGGTTTTACATGGAATTTAGAATTTTTCTGGACCTATAGTCCAATGAAATTCTCAGATAGACCTGGAGCGCCCTTTTCACCTGTTGTGTAATATTCAAATTTACTAATCTATTCTCTAGAGATCCAGCCCTTGTAGGCGGAATGTTCATGATTGGCAAGGAATTCTTCAAAACACTCGGATACTATGATCCCAACAGTGGTCTCTATGGCTCAGAGCATATCGAGCTCTCGTTAAAAGTAAACTTCGACTTAAAATCATTAATTACCTATCCTATTAGGCTTGGCTGTGCCATGGTAGCATCTACAAGGTATACTGCAGTTGGGTCGGACATGTCTTCCATAATCGTGTAAAAAGTTATAAGCAACTCAACTCCGGATGGATGAAGAAAGCCCGAGACAGGATAGCATATGTTTGGCTCGGAGAATACAGAAAATATTATGAAGAGTTTGCTGGCCCGATTTTCGTAAGTCTTTTCTAATAAAATTTTATTATTTATCTAATGTTCTCACGTGTCAATTAGGAGGATCTCGGCGATATATCAGCACAGGTGGAAGTACGCGACAAGAATAAATGCCATGATTTTCAATGGTTCCTAGACAATATCTACGTGGATATATATAATCCAAAGATTGCCATTCTCAGGGGACAAGTGAGTCAACTTTATTTCATTATTTTTCAGCATTTCTGTCTGTACTTGGTTTTACTGCTTTGATCCTTGAAAATATTGAGGAATATTGAGCAATTTTCAAAATTGGCCCTGATATGATCTTCAATAAGTGCAATACACTCTCAGGTGTAATTAGATTTGATTCTACTGACTTTATGGTAATACTTCTGGTTCAGTGAAAAAATGCGCGTTTGGTACCGGTCAGCGACAGCCAATGAGAATCATTGGTCTATTTTAGATCTACATTTGTATATTATAGGGTATAAAGATCTATAGATAGCTATGCTTTACATGTATAAATCAGTATATCTAGCCTATACTTCAGTTGAGGTTCAGTCAGAATTAATCTTTTTTTTCTAACTAAAGGCCTGTAAATCTTTAGCTTATCTAAAATTAAAAAAATAAAAGTAACCATTTGTTCATTATCTTAACCATAAAATTTTAAACTATCAATTACTGAGGAAAACTTGGTTTTATTCATTTGTTATCAATAACCAATCCAAGACTAGAATAAAACTCCTCCAATGACGAGATCTTAAACTTGCTATGTACTTTGAGTAAGCACATTGACATTATAATCATGAACTTAAGTGATAATGAGGTCTGGGAGCTTTGTAATTCCGAAGAAAAGGCTCTACAGTTTTTTGTTGAAATCGGTTTGCTTAATTTGGACGACGTGCCTTGTATAAATATCCCATGTACTGGAACTTGCTCAATTAAAACACGTCCTTATTTCAAAAGATGTGGAAAATGTGGCAGAGGATTTTCAATATTCAGAGGTGAGAAAATGTTTAACCTTTTTTTTAATAGGAACATTTCTTTTCAAAAAAAAGACAAGTCTATCATTGCTAATTCAGTTGGCCTATTATTTCTCAATGGGAAAAACATACTCCGAAATAATGAACTCAGTCAATATTAGTCCTGCCAGCCTCGTATCCTATTTTGATTTATTTAGAAGACTCCTTAAAAAGCTTGCTGAATCAGATACTGATGTCATAGGTGGTTACGGATATATGGTTGAAATAGATGAAACTAAGCTGTCCCGGAGAAAATACAATCGTGGCAGAATCCTTCGAGATGAATGGGTTGTCGGAGCTTTCGATAGAGAAACGCGTATAGTCAAGCTTGAAATAGTTCTCCATCGGAATGAGGAAGTCTTTGGAAGATTTATTCAGAATAACATCCACCTAGGATCAACTTTAGTTTCAGATGAATGGCCTGGATATTCAGATAGAGCGACAGCAGGTATTTGGCATGTCATGGTGAATCATAAACGACATTATGTCCATCCAAGGGATCCAAGTATCCACACCAACTCAGTAGAACGTTTTTGGCGAACGTTGAAGAGTAAAATTCACAAAAATGTCTCTATGAACAGGATTGGCGGTGAAATAAAAATATTTGAATATTTATACAATCATAAAGCAACTAGTTCTTTGGGATTATTCAGCAAACTAAATGAAGCAATGTTGTTAGCCGATAATCAGAATGCTAATCTAGTAAATATTGACCAAGATGAAGTTATTAATATTATACAGCTAGACGATATCAATGTGGATTTAGATGATTCCCTATTTAACCTTTAATTGCTTAATAAAAATTATTTAGTGAAAAATTTTCTAGTTTTATTTTTTTAATTTTAGATAAGCTAAAGATTTACAGGCCTTTAGTTAGAAAAAAAAGATTAATTCTGACTGAACCTCAACTGAAGTATAGGCTAGATATACTGATTTATACATGTAAAGCATAGCTATCTATAGATCTTTATACCCTATAATATACAAATGTAGATCTAAAATAGACCAATGATTCTCATTGGCTGTCGCTGACCGGTACCAAACGCGCATTTTTTCACTGAACCAGAAATGAAGTATTACCGACTTTATCGTCGCTTAAATAAAAATAATTTTAATTATGGCTTTGAACTAAAACACCAATGAGGAAAAATGTTGCTTTAAAATGACATTAACTTCATTATTGTTTTTTTCAGATAAGAAATCCAAAATCCAACATGTGCATGAATAGTTATATTAAAGCTGAAATATGTGAAAAGACCCGTTTGAATGAGGTGAGTTGAGATTTTTCTATCATCTTCTTAATTTCATAAAAACAAATAGACAAATATAAGCTCTAAAATTATTCTTTTAGAAGCAAGATATCATAGTAAGTTTGTAAAGAAATAGTCCGTTATACTTGAAGAATGTGTCCTTTTATTTAGAGAGGATCCCTAGTGAGTGTAACGATATTCCCATTTACATAATAACTACATAAATATAATAACATACATGATAATTTGGGCCTCAAAATATGATCTTAAACGCTAAAAAAAAATGAAAATATGCATTTTTGGTCTTTTGAGGGCATATTTTAAGCATTTGAATTTTAAGTAAAAACGTTTTACTTTAAAGTAGTACTAAGAAAAAAACTATCTACTGAATTGTGACATGGAATTAAATTCAAAATTTTTATCTTCAAAATTTATTCTTGACTTAACAATTTTTGGCATTATTCATAACGATCTTTCAACATCACAGCTGGTTGGTTGTGCATTTAATAACCTAGAGTAAACTTGCAATGGGATGTGTTGTATGTATGTGAAGAGAATGCGACTATTTTAACCCTAGAAGTACCATGAAAAAAGATTACATATGCTCCCAAGAGGGTCTTTTTGACCCTGTATTAGAAATAAAGATTTAAAATTTAATTTTTCATATATATATGTATATTTTTATAAGCAATTTTGACACAGAAATAATGTATGTTCATTACAAATCGCTTTTTGACACTTGTTACATTTTTTTGAAGTTTTACGATCCTTGGCATATGGGCAATTTGTACATCGAACCCTTTTATTCTTATCTGAAGTGGAAGAATTTGAACACATTGACTGATTCATCAAATCAGTTTTTTTATCATATTTTTCCCAGATCTCGTTGATAAGTTGGTGAAGAAATGTTCTACGCTTGCTTTTTGAGGCGAAAT
>SSNU01000233.1:64989-108034 GCA_012064415.1 Gyrodactylus bullatarudis
ATAAAGTCCTGCAAGCAACAAAAGTCCACAATATATATAAAACTCATTCAAATCGAACTTTTTCCAATTAGCTTTTTCGATGGAAAATCCGTGCAAGTTGGTGTATTCAACTATTTTATCTCCCATTGCTTTCGTGATAAATAAATGAAATGCATCTATTGGGGAATTGATTCTTGATTTTGCAAATAAAGTGGGACCAGGTTTCAATCGGATTATATTCTGTTCTCTTGTTCGAGTGTTGTTGAAATTCATTGGCGTTGCTGACCACTGGTACTGATTATTTATCACTTGACAGAGATGAAAGGGTAGATGGTAAGGAGTCTGATAGACTAATATCCGTCTCATTGTTCAGTTATGAAGAACTATCGTCAGATGTGAAATCTTCTTCAGAAGGGAAATATTCAAGATCAGTATCACCCATATTGAAAAAATAGAAGTTAATGGTTATCCTATAAATATCAAATGTTACTTTGAGAGGAACCAATCAAACAGCATTGATCTGAAAAACTCATTAGAAAAAACACAAAACTCATACCATCTGAAATAAAATCTGCTTATTTATTTTGTATAATTTAACATAGGGTCAAAATGAACCTGTTTGGGAAGATTGAGTAAACAGACCCCTCTATCAAAAAATTATTCATTATACATAATTCAAATAACATAGATAGTAAGAGGTGAACGTAATGAAGACATTCATCGAATTTCATTTTCTAAATATTTTTATTTCCATAATTATCCTCATTTGAAAACTCAAAAGGGTCATTTTGACCCTGTTGGTACCTCTAGGGTTAAAGCTAACAACCAATCAGATTCAAGAATATAAACTCCCTTGAATCGCGATTGATAAATTTCTCTGTATAACAAGGCATATTTTAAGCGTTTATGATTCGAAATATGACCTAAGAAGACTTTATAACATTAGACCCTGGTGTTTTCTTTGAGTTTTTCCGGTCTTGGAACGTGTAGATTCACAGACTAAAATATAGCTTTTATGACTTTTTGAGTCCCTAATGATAATTATTATCAGAGTACAAAAGCTTTTCTTAACGGAAATTAGTCTTAAAACCAAAAAATATGTGGATAAAATTATTGAATTTCTGAGTTATTGTATAAAGAATAGAATATAAAACGTACGGATACCAATTTTCTACTGTAGTTTCGGTTCTATTCTGCGATGATCGAGTTTTAAAAATCGGATCGTGTCATTAATCAACATTCTTTCTAATTAAATATTTAAATGTCAGTTATTTTTAAAAATCTTTTTCAGGTCTGGTTTCTCACGCAAGAGCATTACATCCGTAGTGAGTTTTCTTGTGGACATGTGCTAACTACTCAAAAGCCGTTCTTGATGGAGGGAATAAACTGTAACTATTTGGATATGATAGATCCAGTAACTTATGACCAGGTAAATATAAAATTTTCAATTATCAAACTATACTGAAAATCTGGAATTTTATATGAGATGAGATTTCGCCAGGTCTCGTTTATTTCTAGCTCAGGTTAGATTACAGCTAATGAATAATAAGTTATTATTAATAACACATTGTAACATAGAAAAATTCTACTCAATGATATTTTTCATTTTTGTAGAGAATTTTTAGTTGATTTCAGACATATGCTTCATTAAAAAAATTCTACATTAGAGTTTTCGAGTTATTCGGTAAAAACTGAAAACCCGATTCGCAGTGCCTTGCCATTCAATATGAATGAGATTGAAGGACAGTTAATGACATCATCTTGTTGACGGATAAATTCTTAACAATAGACTAGAAGGAAACTTTCCCTCGACTCTTCTAGTTTCTGAGCTATTTTTAAAGTTGAAAATTTACCTATTTATTTCGAAAATCCTCAACTTTAACTCAATTCTATGCTCACTTAAGCCCTTTTAGGAAAGAAATCTATCTCAATTAGGAAACAGTATTAAAAGTGTAAAAAGCTTTTCGTAAATAATTGACAAATCTCTATTTTATGTCTGAAATCAGCGAAAAATACTCTACTATAGTGGAAAATATCATTGAATAGGGAAAAAAATAAAGTTTGATGTGTAAGAAACTCTCAAGTTCTTTTTAATGTAATAGAATTTTTGAAAATGCTTACAAAGATCTTATAAGGATAGAGAGAATTCGTATGTCACAAAGAGGCATATATGCATGCAAGAGATATGATTTCGATTCTAAATATTGTTTGACAGCTTTCTTATGAGAAAATAATAACTATTGTGTTGATAAATTACAAACTTTATTTTGCTCAAGAACAAAAGCAAGCAGATTCAAACGAAACACGGATGCTTGGAGTTGGATATCAAGACTCAAGAAATTCACGTTAACCCATGTCAAGCAGGCAATGAGTACCAGATGTGGGAATGGCAGTTCTTGAAATGAACTCTAATTTTAGATCGATAGCGGCTATTGTTTAATAAAATTTATTTTTTATTGTAATCATTGTTTAAAATAACTGATAATGAATCTGATTACCTTGCTTTGAATATTCGTTTCATGAGAGAATGTGAAGATGGTAAGCTATGGACTAAATGTCAAAAGCTACATTTGTGTAGCATTTGTGTTTTTTAACTGGAATAAAAAGAAGAATTTATTGTCCAATTTACTTCAAAGTAAGTTACAATATAGAAGAAATAATTTAAGCATTAACTAATAAAGATATATTTTTCAAGTTGATTGAAAATACTGGATCGCGCTAGAGCTTAATTCCAACATACATTTAATTTCAAAAGGAGCTATTTCTAACCGATCATTCCAAGAGAATCAAGAGCAACATATAGAGAAGCTTTGATACAAACCGTATGTTTTCAGAATTTACACTTTAAATGTAATAAAAATACATGAGCCCATAAAACTTGATCGATAAAATCACTGAGTGATGAAAACTACCTTATGACAACTCTTCTAGTGATGTATAAAATGTTAAATTAATTGTTAAAACATCTTTTGAGAATGTTAAAACTGAAGAAAGCACTGTTATGTTTATTATCTATTTTAATGATTTCTTTTATTTTCATCTATCGTAATACAGAGAGAAAAACTGAGAGTAAGAAATCTCAGTTGAGAACGGGCTTCTATCCACCACCGTATGAGAACTTACGACCACCACCCCAGAGTACCAAGGATAGCGATGGTTTTGGTGAAAATGGAGTACCTGTAAATATTAGTTACGATAACATGACTTCACACGAGCGTATAGAGTATGACGAGGGTCGGAAGATTGTCTATTTAAATGTTTTTGCCTCAGATAGAATCAGTGTCCGTAGATATCTTGGTGACAAGAGATCCCCAGAGTATGTTGAGTCCATCTGATGATCATATTAAGATGCCAGGCACCAAAAACGTATTCAAATTTGCCAAAGACCTCTGTCATAATAATATTCAACAATGAGATATACTCGTTGTTGCTACGGACAGTGCATTCGATTCTTGATCGATCAGACCCTGATCTCTTGGAGGAAATAATTTTGGTAGATGATGCCTCAGATTTTGGTAAGTGTTTCAAGTTCTATTTCGTAATCAGTAAATAGTGATAAAAATTTCAAAACTGAATTATATATTCAACTTTAGATTATATTAATGGTCGGTTACAAGACTATCTTAGTTATTTGCCAAAAGTTCAACTTATTCGTTTGAGTGAGCGAGCTGGTATACCAAAGGCAAGAATGGCAGGTGTACGTGTTGCAAAGGCTGAAACTTTGACTTTTCTAGACTCGCATATGGAAGTGCTACCTGGTTGGCTAGAGCCATTGCTAGAACAGTTGCAAAAAGACCCAAAGAGCCTCGCAGAACCTGTCCATGTGGAAATTAGTTCGGAAGACTTCACCTTGGATTCTAGCGAAAATACTAAGCCATTTGTTGGAGGTTTTACATGGAATTTGGAATTCTTTTGGAAATACAGTGCAACTAAGTTTTTAGATAGACCTGGAGGTCCCTACTCCCCAATCGTGTAGTTATATTAATCATTTAAAATTCCACTTTTGGTGTTCAAACTTAACTAACTATACATAATCATATCTGATTGCTGTAGCTTGTAAAATTCACAATAGTTAGAGAAAATTATCTAAGATTTTTGAGACAAATTTAAAGATATTCGAGAGTAAAGAAAAAGAATTTAGCTAATCTTGAAATCATTACTCTAGAGATCCAGCCCTTGTAGGCGGAATGTTCATGATTGGCAAGGAATTCTTCAAAACACTCGGATACTATGATCCCAACAGTGGTCTCTATGGCTCAGAGCATATCGAGCTCTCGTTAAAAGTAAACTTTCACCTTTCCAAAAGAAATAAGTAAATTTCTTCAAATTATCATTATAAAAATTTCACTTAGGCTTGGCTGTGCCATGGTAGCATCTACAAGGTATACTGCAGTTGGGTCGGACATGTCTTCCATAATCGTGTAAATAGTTATAAGAATATGGGTTCTGAATGGATGAAGAGATCCCGAGACAGAATCGCATATGTTTGGCTCGGAGAGTACAGAAAGGTATATGAAGAGTTTGTCGGTCCTATCTTTGTGAGATTTATTTCTATTCAAATTTTTGCACAGATTTCTTATATTCATTTTAGGAGGATCTCGGCGATATATCAGCACAGGTTGAAGTACGTGACAAGAATAAATGCCATGATTTTCAATGGTTCCTAGACAATATCTACGTAGATAAATATAATCCAAAACTGCTATTCTAAAGGGCCAGGTTCGTTCTTCATTCGATTATATTTAGCACTTACGTTTTATTTTAGATATGTTCATGTATTAAAGCTTCTTGCGTGCCTAATATATTTTCTAGATATGCCGTTTTGATCTGTTTATCCTTATTTAATTAAATTCTTACTTTATCTATTTTTTTTCCAGATAAGAAATCCAAAATCTAACAAATGCCTCAGGGATTTTGGAAAAGCATCTCTTTGTGTGAAGACCCATTTGACTGAAGTTAGTTCTCAAAATCTTTTTTTAAAAAAAGTGACTCTACGTCTCTTTTCCGGTTCTATAGAAGAAAGAAAATGTTGTAAGCTTCATTCAAATATCTGCTATCTTTAAAATGAATGTGCATTTCTAGATCGGATCGATTGTGAGTTCATGCTATTCGAATGTGTTTAATAATTATTGACGAAATTATCGTTCTAATGCTGAGCTTAGATTTATAAATTTTCAAAATTTTTCTTTAACTAGATAATAATCTTGATATTAGTCAGAAATTTTTTATTCAACCTTATTCTCTATCAGGTAATATAAATAAAATATAATAACTAGAGCCTCAAGAAATAATACCTAAAAAATATTTCTTAAGATCTCAAAAATTTGGAAAATTATATTTTTCGATTATTTTAATACTTTATTGCGGATTTACCAAAAAAAATAAAAATAAAAAAAGTGTAAAAAAATAAACTAATTATAAGTAAACTGAAGAAATAATTGAAATTCAATCAATGTTGAAACTTATCTTGAACACTGAGATAATATCCAAATCACTGTCTCCAACCTATTTTTGAGCTTAGTAAATTGTTATAAATTGAAAATCATCTTTCTACTTTAAAAAATTTTTATTGAGACCATTGATCTGAATGAAGGGGTATTTGCAAAATTGGTGACTTGGACCTTCCCATTTGCAGATATGGCGACAGTGGTAGATCAAAATATAATTTTGGCTACTTTTTTACATTGGATTTGAGAACCCCTAAAATATAATTCACTTTTGGTCCTTTTTTTAATACAAGTTTTTAATATTGCATTTATGGTCACTTTTTACTGTGTTGGAATTCAATAATTGCAGTCATGGTTAGTCCTCTCTATGCTGAATGATATTTATTTTGCAATTATTATTAGAATCTTGAAAATCTTTTCTGGATGACTGTTCAAGTTTTTTATTTGTTTTCTTATTCAGGACTATTACTAAGTACAGATTTATGTTTACCTCAAATCCTATGTAAAAAAGTAACCAAAATTGTATTTTTGCCTGCCACTGTCACCATATCTGCAAATGGGAAGGTCCAAGTCACCAATTTTGCAAATACCCCTATGAATGAAATACTGTGCTAAAACAAAGAATTATTTTAATACCTTATTCTCAAAATAGATTTTTAGACAATATAACTTTGAACCCTGATGTCTTAATTGAAAATTTTATTTTTTAAAATGGTTTTCAGAATACCTAGTTAAAATAAGCATTCTAATACTTTTTGAATCATAGTTTATAAATTATAGAGAAATAGTTTTTTAAACCGGATATTCAAAAATAAGACCTTGAAGATAACTCTCATGTTTCTGAATCAGTTGCCATATCACTTAAGTTACCGCTTGACAACTGAACTTTACGCGAAAAATTCAAAATCAAATTACTCAAAAGTTATTCGATAAAACTAATTACATGTTCGGGATCAGCTTAATAAGGTTCTTTTAGGACAATCCAATATTATTTATGCTAGATAAAATAATGATGTTAAATGTATTTAATTTATTTAACAAAAATAAAATATTTGAATATCCAAAACAAGATTTGGTTCCTCACAAAAGAACATAATATGCGTACTGATTTCTCTTGTCTTGTTACAAACGAAAAACAAGGCTATAGTACGATGGACTCAATCAGTTGTTACTATGGCAATGTACCTGATCAAGTAACCTATGACGAGGTGAGGTTTATCCAGCTAAAGAATTATTTTAATGTTTAAAATTTGGTTTATACCTGCTATAATTTAGAATGGAAGCAAGCAGATTAAAACTAACAACGGATGTCTAGAGCTAAATGCCCAGAGTCAAGAAGTTCTAGTTAAGCCGTGTCTGGCTGGAAACGAGTACCAAATGTGGGAATGGCAGTTCTTGAAATAAACTCTACCTTCAGATCTGTAGTTGTTATTGTTAAATATAGCTAATTTTTCAAGTTTTGCACTATATTTTACATTACAGTACAATATACAGTATCTGAATGCTATATATTGGTCAGATTGAGCTTCATCTTATTGAGTTATTGAGTGATAAAAAAAGTAAACTGATGATAAATATTCTTTTTTCTGGCACTCTCGAGTTTATACCAGAAATGATTGAAAGATGCTAGAATATTTATGATCTTGCGAATGGCGTCCTTGCGTGAAATAGGAATTAAAAGAAAGAATTGAATGAAAAATTGTGATCGACCGTACAATTTCATTCCTCAGTCGAATTTGGAAAGATTAGCACATTTTACATCATAAGCGATTGACCAAAAAATGAAAGAAACCAGAATTGCTTGTTTATAAAGTGGTCATATGAAAGAACAATATAATACATAGGAATTGAACCAAGGGAAATCAGATGAGCAATATGATCAGTAGACAAAAAATCTGTTGGAAATCTGATGGATAAATCAATTACGATTATTTAAAAATGCAGAAAAGTGAGGACAAGTACATATATAGAGTATGAAATAGA
The DNA here is from genome assembly GCA_012064415.1 of Gyrodactylus bullatarudis. Classification (NCBI taxonomy): domain Eukaryota; kingdom Metazoa; phylum Platyhelminthes; class Monogenea; order Gyrodactylidea; family Gyrodactylidae; genus Gyrodactylus; species Gyrodactylus bullatarudis. The sequence continues at coordinate 72,399 of SSNU01000233.1, forward strand.
GTCAGAAAAAGAAATCGATAAAATCACTGAGTGATGAAAACTACCTAATGACAACTCTTCTGGTGATGTATAAAATGTTAAATTAATTGTTAAAACATCTTTTGAAAATGTTAAAACTGAAGAAAGCACTGATATGTTTATCAGCTCTTTTAATGATTTCTTTTATTTTCATTTACTTTAAGACGGAGAAAAAAACTGTGAGTAAGAAACCTCAGTTAATAACGGGTTTCTATCCACCACCGTATGAGAACTTACGACCACCACCCCAGAGTACCAAGGATAGCGATGGTTTTGGTGAAAATGGAGTACCTGTAAATATTAGTTACGTTAACATGACCTTACGTGAACGATTAGAGTATGACGAGGGTCGGAAAGATGTATACCTGAACGTTTTTGCCTCAGATAGAATCAGTGTCCGTAGATACCTTGACGACAATAGATCCCCAGAGTATGTTTATACTGTAGTGTTGAATAATTTTTAGATGTAAAGCCCCAAAGACATATTCGAATTTGCCAAAGACATCTGTTATAATAATATTCAACAATGAGATATACTCGTTGTTGCTACGGACAGTGCATTCGATTCTTGATCGATCAGACCCTGATCTCTTGGAGGAGATAATCTTGGTGGACGATGCTTCAACTTATGGTAAGATAATCATGCTAAATCTGAAATTGCTTTGACATACAAGATCAAACTTTTAATTTAAAAACTAGTTTTGTGAATATCCCTATATATGATTCACTTTCTTTTCTCAGATTACATAAATGGTCGTTTGCAAGATTATCTAACTTATCTGCCAAAAGTGCGTCTGATCCGAATGAGTGAGCGAGCTGGAATTGCCAAGGCTAGAACTGCAGGTGCTAAAATTGCTAAGGCTGAGACCTTGATGTTCCTAGATTCCCACATGGAAGTGTTACCTGGTTGGTTGGAGCCATTGCTAGAACAGTTGCAAAAAGACCCAAAGAGTCTTGCGGAGCCTGTCCAAGTCGTGATAAGTCAAAAAGATTTCAGTCTAGATAAATATGAACACACAAAAGTCTTAGTTGGTGGTTTTGGCTGGGACTTGGAGTTCTTTTGGAAATACAGCGCTACTAAATTTCTAGAGAGACCGGGGGGCCCTTATTCTCCGATACCGTAATGTTTCCACTAATATCCTTTCAATTCTAGTAACCCAGTGCTAGTGGGAGGCATGTTCATGATTGGTAAGGAATTTTTCGAATCACTCGGATACTATGATCCCAACAGTGGTCTCTATGGCTCAGAGCATATCGAGCTCTCGTTAAAAGTAAACTTCCTCTTAAAATCATGTTTCATTAGGCATGGTTGTGTCATGGAACAATCTACAAGGTATACTGCAGTTGGGTCGGACATGTCTTTTATAATCGTGTACAAACTGACAAGAACATGAAGACTGAATGGATGAAGAGAGCCCGAGACAGGATAGCATATGTTTGGATGGGAGACTACAGAAAAGTATATGAAGAGTTTGTCGGTCCTATATTTGTGAGTTTACTATTTTATACAAATCATATTTTCACATTTTTGCAAAATTTATATATTTTCTTTATCCAACACCTTTTCATTTTAGGAGGATCTTGGCGATATATCAGCACAGGTTGAAGTACGTGACAAGAATAAATGCCATGATTTTCAATGGTATCTCGACAATATCTACGTGGATAAATATAATCCAAAGACAGCTATTTTCAAGGGACAGGTGAGCTCGACATAATTGTAATCTAACAATATTTCAGTCAATAACCTTTTGTTCTCCTCTCTTGCTGAAACATTATATATGTTTCCGTTAATCTTTTGATTCTTGATTGTCGCAAATCTTTCTGATATTCATGTAATAAATGAATTGTACAGCACCTATACTTACAAAGGTTAACTAGAAATATTTCGTTCTAGGTGCTTTGGATATATATTCCACAGGAATGTCTTATTTGGTTATGGATTAGCTTATTTCGCTGAATGTTACAGCTTACTAATGGATATCACCGAGACTGGTACGAAACTCACAAAGCATTTAGAAATAATCCAACTATGCACATATGGTATTCATATAATATTGTTACTAGTAACAAGTATTTGAAAGTCTTATTAAGTAGCAACAAGATTCATGAGACTATTAGTTTATATTGTAACCGACTAACAAGTTCAACTGATTTTCAGATTAATCTGTTTCTATTAAAATGGTTTCTATTTCCAATGGATAAGATCTTGGCTCTATCATTCTTAAAAATCGTGCTATACTAATTCAAAGAAAGTTGAAAGAAAATTAATTTTTTAAACGGTTTTTTGAAAACCTTTTTCCCAGTGTCATAGGTAGGATAACTTTTACTGAGTAATAATACCTGTAGAATTCCAATATGCAATCGCATGAACTCTTTCTGCTAAAGCTACAAAATAGCCTGATTTAGGATCAAAACATGATTCATTTTTCGATCGATAGCTTCTAAACCAAAAATAATTCCATTAAAAACTGTATACTCGTAATCATCGTATTCACAAACCATAGGATAAACAAAAGATTAGATCCGAGTCATGAAAAAAAATTCTCTGGAACTTTAAGCGTTGAAACTGGCATTTCACAAGATATTTTGACTCGATGCTCTATTGACTGATGTGAATTTTTATTGTTGCTTATTAATACGATTGTATTTTTTCAACTGAATTTCTTTCAAATTGAAATTTTAAAAAATTAATCAATAGAGATAATCTTGGTTATAAAATATTTAACTTTAAACTTATGGTAAATCAAATGAATATAGTTGAACGATTCCTTTTAACAGATAAGAAACCCAAAATCGAACAGTTGCATCAAGGATTTTGGAAATGCATCACCTTGTGTAAAGACCCATTTGAATGAGGTGAGCTAAAAATAGAATTAACACTGTATTACGTTCCTATTCGATTCCATAGAAGAAAGAAAATGTGGTAAGCTACTTGAAAATAGCAATAATTATCAGTGTAAGCCTTTATGAATGAGCGTGTATTTTTTCAGATTGGATCTATTGTGAGTTTACTGATGTCATTCCCGTCTAGTAAGAAGATGGAGAATCTCTCTCAGGAGAGGATTTGTTTGAAAATCAATCTAAAATCTCATTAGTCCAGATGGGAAAAATCCTTTATAGCCAAATAATCAGAGCTAGTTAATCGAAAAAAACATGGGATTAACCCTCTGCTAAATAAAAATTCATGTTTAAACCTTTTGGTTTTTCTTAAAATAAGGGATAGGAACAAATACAAAATAAGTATTTTCATTAAAAAAGGCCAAACCTTAATTGCTTTGGTTAGATGTCAGTTTGAGAAGAAGTCGGACTACGTGATTCTATTTGCAACAGAAATCAATCCCAATAACGAGATCTCATTCTTAAAAATACTCGTCGAAACCCGTAAAAGTGTATAATCCAAATTTCAAGAAATCTTTATCCTAACCAAGTTCTTGTTGAAATAATCAGAAATTCTCATCTCCATATCAACAAACACATGTATTTTGAATGATAAATGATATCATTATTTTTCTAAATCATTCCTCTAAACAGATTTGGTTCTTAACACAAGAACATACTATGCGTACTGATTTCTATTGTCTCATTACAAAAAAACAACAAGGCTATAGTACGATGGACTCAATCAGTTGTTACTATGGCAATGTACCTGATCAAGTAACCTATAACGAAGTTAGTTTTAAATTTTTATTTTGAACTTATTAATTCATTATTTAAAGCTTTTCTATCAAGATGATTCGAAAAATATAAATTCAAATTATGATCCTAAATATAGATCCCTTATGAAAATATCGATTTTCCATATTGAAATTCCCGGTTACTGTCTAATTTTCTGGACAACGTAACGCAGGACCAGTGTCGTGTATTATTTATGCAGATTTATATATGCGGGGAGGAAATTTAAATGGAGGAACCCTTTTTAATAATTATAATTTCGGATCTGGATAGTTTTATTCTATTTTGGTATCACAAGGTCAAAATAAAATTAATACGCCGTGTTATTCATCCTGAAATTCGTTAAGTTCATGACTTGAGCCTATCAAGACCAGGAATGGGGGTTAACACCGAAATGCGTAATACAACAGAATACATTTGATTGAATTATATAATTTGAAATGAATAATCGTTATAAATTCGCTCTTGAAGTAACTTTGATTAAAGCGTCCCTCAAAAAGTTGTATACGTCTTTTAAGATGGGATCTCCAGGGAAAAAAACCTCGGTGAATAGGTTGTAATAGGTTCTTATTGAAAATAACTTTTTTACCGTATCTTTAGAATAAATAACTATCAGTAAGGCTTTCTCAAAATCCTTTAAGACATTTAAAAATTGATAATTTGAATTATCTAAAATTTGACTTATACCTGCTATAATTTAGAATGGAAGCAAGCAGATTAAAACTAACAACGGATGTCTAGAGCTAAATGCCCAGAGTCAAAAAGTTCTGGTTAAGCCGTGTCTGGCTGGAAACGAGTACCAAATGTGGGAATGGCAGTTCTTGAAATAAACTCTACCTTCAGATCTGTAGTTGTTATTGTTAAATATAGCGAATTTTTCTAGTTTTATACATCATACATTATTTCTGAAAAATCACCGTTTTCGAAAATTGTTATTTAGGTAGAATCTGTTTCTAAAAATATGAATAATCAAACAGATAAAATAGAATTTCCAATTCAACCATTATTGAAAGTAAATTTAAAAAAGAAAAATTCAACTAACAGAATGAGATTATTGGTAATAAAAAATACATGAGCCCATAAAACTTGATCGATAAAATCACTGAGCGATGTAAACTACCCTATGACAACTCTTCAGGTGATGTATAAAATGTTAAATTAATTGTTAAAACATCTTTTGAAAATGTTGAAATTAAAGAAAGCACTGATATGTTTATCAGCTCTTTTAATGATTTCTTTTATTTTCATCTATCGTAATACAGAGAGAAAAACTGAGAATAAGAAATCTCAGTTGAGAACGGGCTTCTATCCACCACCGTATGATAACTTACGACCACCACCCCAGAGTACCAAGGATAGCGATGGTTTTGGCGAGAATGGAGTTCCTGTAAAAGTCAGTTACGATAACATGACTTCACACGAGCGTATAGAGTATGATGCCAGTCGCAAAGATGTATACCTGAACGTTTTTGCCTCAGATAGAATCAGTGTCCGTAGATACCTTGACGACAATAGATCCCCAGAGTATGTTTATACTGTAGTGTTGAATAATTTTTAGATGTAAAGCCCCAAAGACATATTCGAATTTGCCAAAGACATCTGTTATAATAATATTCAACAATGAGATATACTCGTTGTTGCTACGGACAGTGCATTCGATTCTTGATCGATCAGACCCTGATCTCTTGGAGGAGATAATCTTGGTGGACGATGCTTCAACTTATGGTAAGATAATCATGCTAAATCTGAAATTGCTTTGACATACAAGATCAAACTTTTAATTTAAAAACTAGTTTTGTGAATATCCCTATATATGATTCACTTTCTTTTCTCAGATTACATAAATGGTCGTTTGCAAGATTATCTAACTTATCTGCCAAAAGTGCGTCTGATCCGAATGAGTGAGCGAGCTGGAATTGCCAAGGCTAGAACTGCAGGTGCTAAAATTGCTAAGGCTGAGACCTTGATGTTCCTAGATTCCCACATGGAAGTGTTACCTGGTTGGTTGGAGCCATTGCTAGAACAGTTGCAAAAAGACCCAAAGAGTCTTGCGGAGCCAGTTCATAAGATGATTTATGAGTGGAATTTTAGCCTAGAGTCTCGAGAAACTCCCTTTGTTGGTGGTTTTGGCTGGGACTTGGAGTTCTTTTGGAAATACAGCGCTACTAAATTTCTAGAGAGACCGGGGGGCCCTTATTCTCCGATACCGTAATGTTTCCACTAATATCCTTTCAATTCTAGTAACCCAGTGCTAGTGGGAGGCATGTTCATGATTGGTAAGGAATTTTTCGAATCACTCGGATACTATGATCCCAACAGTGGTCTCTATGGCTCAGAGCATATCGAGCTCTCGTTAAAAGTAAACTTCCTCTTAAAATCATTAATTACCTATCCTATTAGGCATGGTTGTGTCATGGAAGCATCTACAAGGTATACTGCAGTTGGGTCGGACATGCCTTTTATAATCGTGTTAAAACTTACAAGAACATGAATTCCGAATGGATGAAGAGAGCCCGAGACAGGATAGCATATGTTTGGATGGGAGAGTACAGAAAAGTATATGAAGAGTTTGTCGGTCCTATATTTGTGAGTTTACTATTTTATACAAATCATATTTTCACATTTTTGCAAAATTTATATATTTTCTTTATCCAACACCTTTTCATTTTAGGAGGATCTTGGCGATATATCAATCACAGGTGGAAGTACGCGATAGGAATAAATGCCATGATTTTCAATGGTATCTCGACAATATCTACGTGGATAAATATAATCCAAAGACAGCTATTTTCAAGGGACAGGTGAGTTCAAATTTCAGTTTATCTCTGATGCTCTATTTAATTCATTTAATCTTTACTGTGAAGTCACTATTTTCTGAAAAATAACTATCTGCATTAGATTAGAAATCCAAAATCTAATAACTGTGTCAAGGATTATGGAAGAGCCTCCCCCTGTGTTAAGACCCATTTGAATGAGGTGAGTCCTTTATTTTAACAACATATTCTCACGACTATATTTCTTCTACAGAGGAAAGAAAATTTGGTAAGTTTCTAGCATTCAGCTTTCCTCATTATCTGTGAATGAAATTTTATCATTAGATATTTTCAAAAAGAATATTAATAATTTAAATTTTTCAACACTAAAGATTTGGTTCCTTACTCAAGAACATGCTATGCGTAATGATTTCTCTTGTCTCACTACAAAAGAAAAACAAGGTTATAGTACGATGGACTCAATCAGTTGTTACTATGGCAATGTACCTGATCAAGTGACCTATAACGAAGTGAGTATGAATAAGTAATTATAAGCAGAATTAATTTTTTTTGTTATTGGCATAAAATTATTCTTTAATGCACTGTTTCATGCAAGGATTCAAACTTTCCCAGAATAATAATAATCGGTAGGACTAGAGATAACCAGTACGCACATATACCCACGCACATACACGATATATGGTATCGCCAAGTTATCTTCAGTCCTACCAAATAGACTTTTAACAAAAATACCATAAGTCTGAAAATTCATTCGATAGTTCAAGGTGCAATTCATCGAAAAATCTTGATTCCATCTCAGAATATCAATTGTAAATCCTGGGATTTTCCATTTTCAACTGAATTCAATCAAGTTCAAAGATTTAAACAAAAATCCATTTGAAGAACGCAAAAATTCCAAAACTAAACAAAATATTTGTTCTTTCTGTTAATAATTAGGGTGGTAAAAATTTTGCCATTTCGGATTTGAATATCTCAAGAAAGTGTTTTATTTTTATCGATTAAAAAATATATTTTTTTATTCTTTTACAATATTTTTCAGATTTCTGATTCGTTAGCAAAAGTCAATGCTCAAAAATCATTTGACTAAGCATATGCGGTATTTTGATACCTACCATAATCAACTTAATTTAACTTTTGGCTTCAAACCTCAATAGTTGTATTTTTGATTTTTATTGCTACACGGCTCATGGGGGCGGGGGAAACATTCATAAAGCTAACTTTCAAATGTGAATGTGACCATATTTTTAATGATGGGGGTTTTGGATTGATTTTCAATAATGTTTTAAATTTCTCTTGTAACCATTTAGAATGGAAGCAAGCAGATTAAGACAAACCACGGATGTCTAGAATTGGATGCCAGGACCCAGAAAATTTTTGTTAAGCCATGTCTGGCTGGAAACGAGTACCAAATGTGGGAATGGCAGTTCTTGAAATAACCTCTACTTTCTGATACCTGATTGTTAATGTTAATTTGTCAAGATAGGTAATAGTGTGTCTATCTAGATTTCAGAAAATCTAGATCGAGTTTTATTTAAAAAATATTCTAAATATATGGATTTGCGCAAAACCATAACTCCTGATTTCATATCAACAAATAGATGTTTTTGTCATTTAACTCAAAATTTGAATTATCTCGTGGAGTAGTTAAGAAAACCAGTTAAAAACAGCAGTCAATGAAAGATTACTTTTCTAAATAGATAGGTGAGTATTGTAAATTTATTTAAAACTATTTAAAAAAACTACATTTCGAAAAGCGAATGAGTTCATGTTTTTCAAGACTCCCTGGACATAAATGATCTGATATTGCAGCAACAACTACATAATTAAAACTCTCTTAAAAATTCAAAGAAGAATAATAAAACAAAACCTGTTGCTGCATTTAATCAATTTCTGAAATAAAAAGTTTAAATTCAACCACAGATGAAAAAATTAATCCTGTCAATATTAATAAATATGATTACTCAAAACATCAAATGTCAATGATATCTCCGCTATATACAGTTTTTATTTTAAAAATGAACTATAGTCCTTCAAAGTCAAGGCAAAAGTCAGTTCATAATCTGCATTCTATATAAATAAAAGAATCAGAATTGAGAAAATATGAAGAATGATACAGAGGAGAGGCATTTTCAAATACTTAATAGTGCTCTCTCTATTAGTTTTCATAATAATATATTTTAAATCAGAAGAAAAATCTCGAAATTATTCAGGTTCTGATTCAAATATTCACAAAAATGAATCAACAAATGAGGAAAGAAGTTCAAAGTTTTTTAAGATGTCATTTCCTCCAGAGAAGATCCCAACGCAATTTGGTTTTTATCCTCCAGCCTTTGAGAACCTAGAACCACCTCCTCAAAGCACCAAAGATAGCAAAGGCCTCGGGGAAGATGGAGTTCCAGTCATCATCAACTATGCTAATCTCACCTCACATGAGAAATTGGAATATGATGCTGGTCGAAAGCTTGTTTATCTGAATACGTTCGCCTCCGATAGAATTAGCGTTCGTAGATATCTTAGCGACAAGAGAGCACCAGAGTAAGTCGCCATACCTGACAACACTCCACCTAGGTGCCGGGCCCCAAAGACATATTCGAATCTGCCAAAGACCTCTGTCATAATCATATTTCACAATGAGGTCTACTCCATGTTACTGCGGACGTTGCACTCAGTTCTGGATAGGTCTGACCCAGACCTCTTGGAGGAGATTATTCTCGTGGACGATGCGTCGGATATCGGTAGGTCTGATTATTTTCTTATTTCTCTAGATTATATAAATGGTCGCTTACAAGATTATCTGAGCTACCTGCCAAAAGTGCGTCTGATTCGTTTGACTGAGAGGGCTGGGATCGCGAAAGCAAGAATGGCCGGCATTCATGCTGCCAATGTTGAGACCCTAACATTTCTCGACTCACGTCGAGGTGTTGCCCGGCTGGCTGGAACCATTGCTAGAACATGTGCAGAAATATCCTAATAGCATCGCAGAACCAATTCATGTGACCATTAGTGCGGAGAATTTCAGTTTGGCTTATTCAGACCAAATGATATACTTGGTCGGCGGTTTTAGTTGGAAATTAGAATTTCTTTGGGGATACATTCCTCGAATATTCGGAACCAGACCTGGTTCTCCATATTCACCTGTTATGTAATTTTCTTTCTCTTCTATTTTTCAAATAAGCGCTCCAGTATCTGCTGGTGGTTTGCTAACCATAAAAAAGGAATTTTTCAAGTCACTTGGATACTACGCTCCTAGCAGTGGTCTCTATGGCTCAGATCATATGGAATTGTCAATAAAAGTAACCTTTTTTCACTTAATAGATCTATAGGCTTGGTTATGTCACGGTAGCATCTACAAAGTCCCGTGTAGCTATGTTGGACATGTATTCTATAACCAAGTCAATAGTTGGAAACAAATGAACTCAGAATGGTTGAAAAGAGCTCGAGACAGGATAGCATTCGTTTGGATGGGAGAGTATAGGAAATATTACGAGGAAGCTTTCGGCCCCATTTTTGTAAGCAAATTCTATACCTTTCATTGAATCATACGCTGGCTGTCATTCATTTCATTGTTGCTCTTTCTTCTTACTAGGATAATCTTATCGATGTAGATACTCAAACTGAAATTCGTGACAAGAATAAATGCAAAGATTTTCAATGGTATCTTGAAAATGTTTATCTCAATAAACCAAATCCAAAGACTGCCATTGCTCGGGGCCAAGTGAGCACTTTTAAGAGTTTTTTATTGGCTCTCTTTATATTTTTACGAGAGTCGCAACCTTTCGTATTTTCAGGAAACTTCCATCTTTTAATTTATCAATTCTACCTGATTGAAATAAGACTCAAAATAATCCTATAGTTAAATAAATTTCTTATCTAAAAGTCGTTTTTGAAAGTAAAAATCTTAATTTTGAACCAAGTAGTTCTTCAGGGAGCTGCTCGGCATAGATTGACTATAACGTTGTTCGCTTGCAATACAAGCCAGAAGACAACATAGTAAAAATTTCCTCAGTAAAGACTTTCCGTTTAAATTTTTAGCTTTCATCTAATTTACTATCTAGATTGTTTTGTATACAGAAAAATTGTCTGAAAATAATCTCTCTGAATGGTGGAATTTGATTATTTACGTATCCTAATCAGACAATAGTCGAATTAAAAAGGATTTTAAGTGTTAATTCGATAGTATTACAATTTAATGCATTTTCAGGTGCGAAATCCGCAAACAAACATGTGCTTAAATAATTTTCATAGTACAACTCCTTGTGTTGCCATTCATTTAAACGAAGTGAGTTATAGCTAATTTAAAATTATCCAGCACTACAATTACTTAGATAGTGGTCGCAAAATTTAGATCTGCAAGAAAAAGATGATTAAACGAGGTTCTAAGACTAAAATTAATAACTTGATGTTGGTTAAGATCAGAAAAATGACAGAACTGAATCTCCTGAAGATGAGTTTACGAACAATCGAATCAGAAAATTGAATTGAATTCCTTTGAAGGAAAACCAGAGAAGAGTTTGTTTCATGTCCTAGACTGGATCAAAGAAAAAAAACGAGGGAATTTTCAATTGAAATGAAATTTAATTAAGACTGTCTTGGATATCGTTCAAAGTCGTTTCATTAATTTCAGATAAGAAACAAACTTTTCTCTGTTATTCCTTCAACGGAATTCAAGGTTTTTCTGACAGCATTTTGAAGTGTTCGTAAACTTATGTTGAGTTTAATCTCTGAAAATTAATAATTACCAAAAAAATTACTGTTATATAAAAATATAAGATTTCATTTTGATCAAAATATTCGATCCCAAATTCGGTTCTCGCATATTTCAAATCTTTCGTTGTGAACATTTCATTATTAATTTTCCTAGAAGAATGAAACAATTGTAAGCTTAAAAATTTTAAATAACATAATATTTTATCAAAAACCCTTAATTTAGCCTGGATCTACATTAAGTTTTTAATTTCTTCCCCTGTGTCTATCAAGATAAATTTGAAAAATGAAATTTAACAATTTTAAACATTCCTTTCATTTAAACTACAGATATGGTACCTTTCAGAAAAGCATATCATGCATGAAAAATTGAACTGTGGTACTTTGGTAAGAACTGAAAACTCTTTCAAGATGTCGGAGATAAACTGTCAAGATGCAGGGGAAAAGAGTCAAGTCTTTTATGATGAAGTAAGAATACTAATAATTATAATTATTAGAGCATCAAAAATAAACCTAATTGACATGAAGATGAGAATTCACTTTTTTACAAAAAGCTCAATATTCTTGTTCGGAAAGTCAGGAGAAAATTTATTTTCCGAATTTCATAATAAACTACGCCAATAAGTTGCGGGAATTGAAAAAATTCAATCTGACTAAAATTAGGCCGTTTTTTGAATTTCGAAAATGCACCAGATTTTCACTTTTTCAACTTTTGAGCTCAAAATATTCAACGATTTCAAAGATTTGAACCAGTTGAATGGAGATATTTGAGATCAGCATTAGACAAAGAATTGGAATAGGGCTGCAGAAATTAGTCATTATTGTGGTAAATCGAAAAATTTGAATTTATTGATTATCACGATGGGGAAGTATCCAAAATTTCAAAGTTCAACTTTTTCTTGAAAAAAGCAGAATCCTTCCTTCCTCCACTGCCTAATTTCAAATCAAATGGTTCAAATCTTTGAAATCGATAAATATTTTGAGCTCTAAAGTTAAAAAAGCTCAAAAAATATATCTCATATCGAAAAAAATATTTTATAATTTTTTCAAAATTTTACTTCTAGGTAACATGCAAAACAAAAATGGAGTAAATTTCTTATTTTGGTTTAATTTTAATTGCATAGTAAGTTTAAATAGGGAGTGTTAATTTTGAAATGATTTCTGTGTGAAGAGACCTAGCTACAAGCTAGTAGCTAGCTTTAATTTATTTGAAAAATGAGGCATAAATTATTATTTAAATCTACATTTCTAATACATATTAAGATTGTAAAATTGGCAAATGGTCATTGACACAGATTTTGTTCAAAGTTCCTAAAAGTTTTGTATTTATATAACCATGGTTCTTATTCGGAATAACGTTTGAAACGAAATTCCTACTTAGGCAAAGACTCTTATTCGAAATAATAACCGAACTGATTTTATTTTACATTCCATACATTACATAGAATGGTAGCAAGCAAATGAGAACTTTGGAAGGGTGCTTCGAAATTGATCCCGTGAGTAATCGAATTAATTTGAACCCATGCCGACCAGGAAATCAATACCAAATGTGGGAATGGAAATTTATTTGAAGAAAACATTTTTTTGTAACTGCTATATTTTTAAATATAAATTATATTTTATTCTAATGATTGCATTAAAAATCATCATTGGTTTCTGAATGCTATTGAAATCTATAAAAATTTAAGAAAGATTTCAAATGATTTCTGATAAGTAAACTGCAAAAAAAAGAGTTTTGGTGTCTGAGAAATCGCACACCCCAATTTTTCTATGAGATATTTTTTTCTCATCATAGATCTACTTGAAAGTAGAACAATAGTTTGTCTCAATTTAAAGAGAATTCACTCAGAATTCGATCAGTACCACTAAACTCTATTGAATTCGTCCACTGATAATGAAAAATCTTCAATAATTATAATTATAGTCTATAATTATGGGTCAAACATTCTGTATGTTAGCTTCATAATTACATCTTTATGCCTAATTAAAAATCAATGTCAAATTCTATCAAAAAACGTTTCAGTGTCTTTTTGAAAAAAAAATCTATTTTTCATAGGAAAATTGGGGTGTGCCGTGTGCGATATCTCATACACCAAAACTGAGTCATAATTATATTACCAGGAATATAAGAAAATAACAGAGTACTAGTATACAATCATCCAACGAAATTAGAGGAAAAACAATCAAATTTAGTGAAGTGCATTACAAAATTAGAGGCTAGTATTTACAGATAAACAAAATTTTTGGCGGTCGTTATTATTACATGTGACTATTTCAATATTAGTAAAGGAGCCAATAGAAATTAGAAAAATACTTTTCTTCCGTTAGGACCAGCTCTCCTCTAATTTTGTCAAATTTTTACTAATTTTGTATTGCTCTTCACTAAATTCGATTATTTGTCCTCTAATTTCGTTGGTTGACTGTAAGAAAAGTCCCCCTTACTTGTTCCACATTTAAAAAGTCGATTTTCATTGGTTAATTTACGAATATTTAATTTCAGCTAATAACGTCATGCTTTGTATTACATTTTTGATGCTATTTCGTTCAAAACCAAAAGGACATTATCCTGGAGTACGTTTCAGTCTGGTGAGTATTAAACAAGCTACATATTTTCAAATAAATTTTAAATAACATGATTGCATTTAACTTTTATAGAAAAATTTATTAAAACTTGAGTCTATATATCAGAATTCTCAGCCATCGGTTATCCAAACGTATCGACGGTGAGTGGCTTCACACACCAACTTCAATCACCTATCATAATCAGTGTGAAAAGAATCACTGCCGATACTTTTGGAGGACCAATTTTAATATTTAGGGCCCCAAAAGACTAAAAATTTATAAAGACTTCTTTGGTCTATTTTTATCAAAGACTACATGTATTTTAATGGGCTTGATCTAGAGAATATGAAAGAAATTATCTCTAATCTCATTGATTGAAAAGCTGAACAAATAGTCTGGACCAATCAAATCAAAGACAATGAAATATCTAAACAAATGTATGCCTTGAATGTTAAGAAAATAAATTATGATAACTACAGTTTGATTCACTTTTGAGTACCAGGCACATGTTTTATAAATTAAAAACTTTAAAATTAAACTTGAATAGCCTAAAGATGTCGAAATAATATTACAGGACTTAGCTGCGAATAAACGATAACGAAGAATCGATTTCTAAGAAAAATGGAATTCAACCATCAAATTGAAACAATAACTTGTGATAAAATCCTGTCAATATTAATAAATATGATAACTCAAAACATCAAACGTCAATGATATCTCCACTATATACAGTTTTTATTTAAAAAATGAACTATAGTCCTTCAAAGTCAAGGCAAAAGTCAGTTCATAATCTGCATTCTATATAAATAAAAGAATCAGAATTGAGAAAATATGAAGTATGATACAAAGAAGAGGCATTTTCAAATACTTAATAGTGCTTTCTCTATTGGTTTTCATAATACTATATTTTAAATCAAGAAGGAAAGCTCAAACGCAATCTGGATTTTATCCTCCAGCCTTTGAGAACCTAGAACCACCTCCTCAAAGCACTAAAGATAGCAAAGGCCTCGGGGAAGATGGAGTTCCAGTCATCATCAACTATGCTAATCTCACCTCACATGAGAAATTGGAATATGATGCTGGTCGAAAGCTTGTTTATCTGAATACGTTCGCCTCCGATAGAATTAGCGTTCGTAGATATCTTAGCGACAAGAGAGCACCAGAGTAAGTCGCCATACCTGACAACACTCCACCTAGGTGCCGGGCCCCAAAGACATATTCGAATCTGCCAAAGACCTCTGTCATAATCATATTTCACAATGAGGTCTACTCCATGTTACTGCGGACGTTGCACTCAGTTCTGGATAGGTCTGACCCAGACCTCTTGGAGGAGATTATTCTGGTGGACGATGCGTCGGATATCGGTAGGTCTGATTATTTTCTTATTTCTCTAGATTATATAAATGGTCGCTTACAAGATTATCTGAGCTACCTGCCAAAAGTGCGTCTGATTCGTTTGACTGAGAGAGCTGGGATCGCGAAAGCAAGAATGGCCGGCATTCATGCTGCCAATGTTGAGACCCTAACATTTCTCGACTCACACGTCGAGGTGTTGCCCGGCTGGCTGGAACCATTGCTAGAACATGTGCAGAAATATCCTAATAGCATCGCAGAACCAGTTCATGTGACCATTAGTGCGGAGAATTTCAGTTTTGATATTCCTGCTGACATATTCCTCTTAGTTGGTGGTTTTAATTGGAAATTAGAATTTGTTTGGGAATACATTCCTAGTATTGTTGGACAAAGACCTGGAGCTCCTTTTTCGCCTTTTGTGTACGTATCAATTTCTTAATAGTCTTTTAAGATGTCCAGCTACAGCTGGTGGTTTGCTAACCATAAAAAAGGAATTTTTCAAGTCACTTGGATACTACGCTCCTAGCAGTGGTCTCTATGGCTCAGATCATATGGAATTGTCAATAAAAGTAACCTTTTTTCACTTAATAGATCTATAGGCTTGGGTATGTCATGGGAGCATCTACAAAATCCCATGTAGCTATGTTGGACATGCATTCTATAACCAAGTCAATAGTTGGAAGCACATGAACTCGGAATGGATGAAAAGAGCTCGCGATAGGATAGCTTTCGTTTGGATGGGAGAGTATAGGAAATATTACGAGGAAACCTTTGGGCCTATCTTTGTTAGTCATGTTTTCCCAGTTTATCTTTGTATCCATGAGTGAATTTTTCTGAATTTTTTTTTTAATCCTCAGGAGGATCTTGATGACGTCGATGCTCAAATTGAAATCCGCGATAAGTATCAATGTCATAATTTTAAATGGTATCTTGAAAACGTGTATATTGCCAAATATGCCCCAACAAATGCACTTTTAAGAGGACAGGTGAGTGCATTTCTTGAGAATTCTCGAAACATTTTATTTTGATTATCTCAGATACTAAAGAATATAAAATTTGTTTCAATATCAAATTTTCATCAAAATCTTCTTAAAATTCACATCGTTTTAAAACAACTTTTATATTCTCTCATGAACCATCCAAGATAGGAGAATATCTTTGTTGAATTCCTAAGATTTTTTATATTTCAGGTTCGGAATCCTAAAACAAACAGTTGCCTAGTGAATTTCGACAGTATGACTCCTTGCGTAGGACTTCATCTAAACGAAGTGAGTCTATTTCCTTAGATCATAATGAAACAGTTTGAATTATAACTTTGAGTTGATCAATAATAATATAAATTATCATCCTATACTCTGTACTGAATTTTTCGTTCATTACTCAAGAAAAAAGAAGTAGTAGTGAGTGCACATAGAAATGTCATTTATCATCATGTTTATCATCTCATGCCTTATCTAGCACGGATCTGCCGTAAGTTTCTTTGGTTTAATCAAACATTTTGGCTATGAATTACAATTTTAACTTTTTATTATATATTTGAGTAGGCCAAATTTTTCAAAATTCCCAGCCTCAATCTCATTTTGAAGATGATCGATAACTATGCAATTTTCCTCATAAAACTATACGTTTTTGAGTTTGTTCAGATATACAAATTTTCGATTGAAAATGACTTTTTGAGCACGCGCCAAGATTTTTTCAATGAATTTTACTACAAGAGAAGGCAAAATTACGATTTTTGAATATTTTTTACAAAACTTTGAATAGAAATAGGGCTTTTAGTTAAAATTGAGTCTTTTTTCACTTGTTGAAAGAAAGTCCTAGGGAATTAGGTAAATTTTGATGATCAATTTTTGATTGAGGCATGAAACATTGTTCGGGGAAAATAAAATTTTGTATTACCCTATTATATATAATTGTTTCTTTCTCTAAAAGCAAAAATATTTAAAATCTTGTATAGTATAAAAGATACGAATCCTAATCTTTTCGGTGGGAATTAGCAGGGAATTTCACTATATCGTAGGTAATATTGACTAATATCTGCTACTAGTATTTGTTATCGAGTGCTATTTTGTTCTAGCAGAATAACTACTTTTTGCTAATTTCAGACACCTCAGTTACCGATTACTATTTTGAATTATTTCATCATGTTCGAATTGACGTAAGATGTGTTCTGATCGGTTGTTCCCTTTTGAAAAAATGGGATTTCCCCAACCTACTTTAAAAAACATAAATAAGCTATTTGAAAATGAAATATTTTAGTATTTGTCTTTGGTCTGTATATAGTGGTCGAAGTAATACGGTTCTCACTTTCAATTTATTGCATAACTTCCTTGTTTTTCATCTTTTTTTTGGTCAAATATATATGAAAAGACTTGTAAATGATCATTTAATAATACTATGCTAATAATTTTTTAAATATTTTTTTTACATTAATCTGAAATACAAAATTACTATTTTTGATATATGAATGAAAACGAAGTAATACCATTCTCATAACTTTATTTCAAAAATTCTCCTTTTTTTTCAATAATTTCTATACACCTTTCATACATGGAAATAAAATAAGGTAATAAGTCATCTTTTGTAAAAGTATTCCATTCTCTAACTATTGCCTCTTTCAGCTCAGAGGTACTTGAGTATTGTTGCCCATTTTTATAAACTTTCTGTGCTAGTGACCCCCAAACATTTTCGATAGGGTTTAAATCGGGACTTCTAGCAGGCCAGGTCATAACTTTTATGTCATTTCTCAAAAACCATTCTTTTGTTGAATTGGAGCTGTGACAAGGGGCATTGTCTTGTTGGAAAATTAATTGTTCTGTCCTAATTTCCTCTTTGAATGGTAATAGAGAATTTTCAAGGAGATTTTGATAATTTTCTGAGTTCATTTTTGGTTGAACAAATTGTAAAGGCAATATTCCGTTGAATGTTATGGCTCCCCATATCATTACTGTCCCTCCACCAAAATTTCTATTCATTCTTTTCTTAGACGGACCATCTTTTGATTCCCAGTGAAAACTAAGGCCATCCGGACCATCCAAGTTGAATTTTTTCTCATCCGAGAATATTGCCTTCTTCCAGTCCATGTTTTCATGTATTTTAGTCTTAACCCAGTTTAAACGGTCAAGTTTATTCTTTTCCGTTAGGGGACAGATCTTTTTAGCCTTTCTCCAACGCAGATTAAATTTTTTCCTCACAATCATTTGAACAGCACGAACAGATATGTTCAATTTCAATTCATTTTTTATTTGAACACAGTTTTTCCCTTGATTTTGAGCCATGTTTTTGATTCGTCCTAATATCAAATTGCTGATTTTTGATTTAGAGCCAGCTTTCTTTTGGTATCTTTTGTACCCGTTATTCTTCAATAAGTTATTAATTGTCGTATTTGAGCAATTCATGATTTGGGCGATCTTCCTATTACTTAAACCATGTTTTTTTAGTTGCTTAATCTTCTCGAATCGAACTCGGTTAAAAGTTCTGTTTTTCGATAATGACGAGTTCATTAATAATCTGAAAGATATTCATAGTTAGTTCAATAGATATACTGATTAAATATTTATTATAGGACGAAAATTGTTCTCACTTGAATACAAGTTGATTACTTGAATAAATGAGAATGATATTACTTCGTTTTCATTCATGTATCAAAAATAGTAATTTTGTATTTAAAAGAAACAGTCTTTAAATTTTGAATGAAACTTTCTTTAGTAGTATTCATAAAACATCCTCGAGTATTTTCATATATATTTGGTCAAAAACGGATGAAAAATAAGGAAGTTATGCAATAAAATAAGAGTGAGAACCGTATTACTTCGACAACTGTATGGTCTGTATTACAATTGAAATCCAACTTCCTTCTTTTGTCAATATTTTCGCAACACAGAAGAAGGCATTCGGCTGACCAATCGTAGACAAATTCTAATGTTGGTCAAATTTTCGATAAGCTAAATTAATAAGACACTTTATCATATTCTTGATTTTAATATATTGGAATTCTTCATAAAAATAAGCTTTAAAATATCTCTTAAACTGTTCAAACTTAAATCTCAATTTAACCCCAGGTATGGTACCTTACTAACGAAAATATCATGCGTAATGAATTCTCCTGTTGTAAAGTGATAAAACGTGATAATTCCTTCAAGTTGATACCAGTTGGCTGCGAAGACCAAGGTGACCGAAGTAAATTCTTTTATGATGAAGTGAGTAGTACTGATTAAAACGTAAAAAAATCGAATAGCTGTTTAAGAAGCAGTTCATAATAGACTTAAACCACCCTATTCATGAATCTTAAGCATAATAATAATTTCTACATTCATTCATAGAATGGTAGCAAGCAATTAAGAACCGCAGAAGGATGCCTGGAACTGGATCCCGTCAGCAATAAGGCCAGTGTTAATCCATGCCGACCAGGAAATGAATACCAAATGTGGGAGTGGAAATTTATTTAAGAAAAGAGTCCAAACTGTTTTTTTTGCTTTGTAAATATAAATACGTTTTAATAAGAAAGAAAAAATTTATTGAAAAACATTCATCAATCTTTTATAATTTTGCCTAAATTCTTGAACTCTCTCAGATTATCAATCGGATGCGGTACAATCAACTGAACCATGTGTTGAAGAGTATCTTAGTGCTTGTACTTTTATTGATATTCAGTTGGCTCCTTTACTCAAAAATACTCACAAAAAAGGAAAGAAGATCGACACATTTTATGATGAGTTATCCACCAGCCTTTGAGAACCTAGAACCACCTCCTCAAAGCACTAAAGATAGCAAAGGCCTCGGGGAAGATGGAGTTCCAGTCATCATCAACTATGCTAATCTCACCTCACATGAGAAATTGGAATATGATGCTGGTCGAAAGCTTGTTTATCTGAATACGTTCGCCTCCGATAGAATTAGCGTTCGTAGATATCTTAGCGACAAGAGAGCGCCAGAGTAAGTCGCCATATCTGACAACACTCCACCTAGGTGCCGGGCCCCAAAGACATATTCGAATCTGCCAAAGACCTCTGTCATAATCATATTTCACAATGAGGTCTACTCCATGTTACTGCGGACGTTGCACTCAGTTCTGGATAGGTCTGACCCAGACCTCTTGGAGGAGATTATTCTGGTGGACGATGCGTCGGATATCGGTAGGTCTGATTATTTTCTTATTTCTCTAGATTATATAAATGGTCGCTTACAAGATTATCTGAGCTACCTGCCAAAAGTGCGTCTGATTCGTTTGACTGAGAGAGCTGGGATCGCGAAAGCAAGAATGGCCGGCATTCATGCTGCCAATGTTGAGACCCTAACATTTCTCGACTCACACGTCGAGGTGTTGCCCGGCTGGCTGGAACCATTGCTAGAACAGTTGCAAATGGACCCTAAATTGATAGCTGTACCAATCTATCTTCAAATCAGCCCTGAAAATCTAAGTCCTGACTACAGAGAGTCTTTCAAACGTCTTGTTGGTGGATTTCGCTGGAACCTTGAATTTTTTTGGCAGTTTAATTCTCCTAATTACGATAACAGACCTGGATCTCCTTACTCACCAGTCATGTAATTCAATTTTTCAATATTCCTTCTCAGTAATCCAGCTCTTGTAGGCGGTATGTTCATGATAGGTAAACAATTTTTCAACTCCCTTGGTAATTATGACAACACCTTGGGTTGTGATAGATTCATACATCTCGAGTTGACTTTAAAAGTAACTTTTCCTCTTGGATAGTTTTTCATAGGCCTGGTTATGTCATGGAAGCATCTTCAAAGTTCCTTGTAGTTCGGTCGGAAGTGTTTCCAATAATCTCTATCAATTAAGAAGTGATCAAGCTACCAAAGAAATTAAATTGGCTCTAGATAGAATTGTCTACGTCTGGTTCGATGAATACAAAATCTTTTACGAAGATTATGCGGGTCAATTATTTGTAAGTCCAAGGAAAAAGGCCTCAACTAAAATATGTTTGATAATTTCTTCAGAAAGATCTTGGCAATTTATCGGGACTGATTGACTTCCGCGTCAAGAACAAGTGCCATAATTTCAAATGGTTTCTAGAGAATGTTTATATTGATAAATTTGATCCAATGACCGCTGTCTTTCGAGGTCAGGTAAGATGATTATGATCTCTTGAAATCGATTAAAAAATTAAATACATTTCTTGACATTTCTACCTATAAGTATATATTGAGTAATAATAATTTTAAAATATCTAATTGATTTACAATAATTAAACATAAAGATAAGCATTACGATCTTGTTAATTTTAATCGATTCATGTTTGTTTTACAACCGGAATTAATCTCGGATTTTTACCTTGATTTATCGTTATGATTTGATAAAAACTACCTCAAATCATTTTTCTGGCTTTGAATAAGTTTCAACATTCTTTTTTTACCTCGGTTAGGTAGGCTAGTTTAGTCTTCTTGAGTTATAATAGCTATAAACTAGGAAGAATCTATATTTGTACTTAAAAAAACTTTTTCTTTGATTAGATAAGAAATCCCAAGTCAAATATGTGTCTTGATAGTGCTACAGAAATTTACCCATGTGTTACACCTTCAATGAAATTAGTATGTTTGGTTTTGATTCAAAAATAACAAATAATCTGGATATCGAGAACAATACTGAGGATTATTAACATTCTTAATTAAGAGAAGCATCAAGCACGAATATAATTTTGCTATTCGGAATCAATTGCTATTTTTTAACTTTTTTTCTAAGCATATTTACTTGGTCAGATAAACCGTAATAAATCTTATTTTTCCTGATTACTATCATCTCTTCCTTTGATTCATGGTGTTTCTAAAGCTTCTCAGTCTTGTAATAAGGCCTGGTCTGAAAGCTTTTGATTAGTCTAGCAAATATTTCAAGCTTGGGATATTATTTTAACCCTTTCAAGTCCATGGCCCATATGTGGGCCAAAATATCAAACCTAAAAATTTTTGTAGAAATAAAAATCCTATGAATAAAAGATTCACCATTTAATAACTTTTTTATTTATCTTCCCGAAAAAAGTTGAACCATAAGGTATTGGGATAGACTAAATTCACATTATTTACTTAAAAAATCCTACAATTACTTGTGTGGTCGCTTTAAGGCTTATTTAAACATAATTATTTCGTTCTATGTGCTTAGGTAATATATCCCATAGTTACGTCACCTAGCACTTAGAACGAAATAATTCTAGATAATCTGCTCTATTCATTAGTTTATTGAAATATTTAAATTTTTTTGTCTAGCAGAAAAATATTACTCAAGTTAGTCCATAATCAGAAAATACAGTATGAGTAAAACGATGAACAAATTCATTTAAAGTCTATATCCACTGTGAGTATGCTTAAGATGAACAAATAATGAACAAGTGATACATATTTATCTTTATAGATATGGTACTTATCTTTAGGCAATTACATGCAAACTGAATACGGATGCATTACAACTAACCAAATAAATAATCAGACAAAAATACAGAAAGCAGACTGTAAAAGATGCTTTGGTCTTGCTAAATCATTTTATAATAAAGTGAGCTACTATTTTAGTTAGTTTCAATTAACTACACTGTAGGTTTGTTGGCCAATCAGATTGTTTTCATATGAATCATTCAAAATATCATTCATTTTGCCAGAAAAACAGACAAATAAGAATAGCAGATAAATGCTTAGAGATGAAAATGAAACCAGCAGATATCCTGTTAAATCCATGCAAGAAAGGCAATGAATACCAGGTGTGGAACTGGATGGTTTTAAAATGAAAAGATCACATTCTCAACATTTCTTCGAGTTTCAAAAATGAGTAGTAAATGTTAGAAAAACACATTTTTGAAAATCAAAAAGAAAATTTTAACTATAAGCCCTATTTTTATTCAAAATGTTACAAAAACTATTCAAAAATCTTAATTTTGTCCTTTCTCGTAGTAAAATTCATTGAAAAAAAAACAGAACCAACTCGAAAATAGATGGAAAAGGATAAGGAAAATTGCATAGTTATCGATCATCTTCAAAATAAGATTAAGGCTGGGAAAAGTTGATAAATATGGCCCACTCTATTAGGATTCAGAGAGTGATTTTGTTATTTTCCTTAGATGCTGGTGTGACGTGTAAATATTGCTTTTACAGTAGCAGAAGATGTTATTTTTTCGCTACTTGAATTAATTGCAGAAGCGAAAAAAATTGAGTTAACAATTAATAGTATTCTCAAATCAATACAGAGGAATGCATGCTAAGCAATTCCATTCGATCAGAACCATAAATGCAAGTAAGCAATGGATATTAATTTGAATTAAATGCAAACAAACCTTTGAATAAATACAAGAAAGCTGCGCAATTGTGTAAAAAAGGAGTAACTCATTGACGAATTACTACCATTCACTTGGGTGTTGAATTGAACATACATGAAGATTGTATTCTATAGATGATTACATGTGCCAAACGGATAAAATTTGGGATTTTATTCATTTCATGCATTTCTTTCATAATCTTCCTAAAGAAATTGAACAATAATGAAAATCTAACCTTACCTAGATTTATTTTTCACAATAATTTTCTCAACAATACACGAGGAAATAGGCCAGCCTTTACAAATAATGAGCCTCCGCCGAAAAGTGATGAAAATACTCAGGGTCTTGGCGAGAATGGAATACCAGTTAAAATAGATCAAGCCAATTTGAATGAAGAAGAGTTATTGGAATACAACAAGAGAAACGAACATGTCGATTTGAATGTCTTTGTTTCTGATCGTATAAGCGTCAGGCGATATCTAAGTGATAATCGATTCGATGAGTAAGTACAAATATCTTGTTAACGATTCAGATGCAAGGTTCCAAAGCAATACACGAACCTGCCAAAGACATCAGTCATTATAATATTCCATAATGAGATCTATTCCATGCTGTTGCGTACAATTCACTCGGTACTGGACAGATCTGATCCAAACCTACTAGAGGAGATCATCTTGGTTGATGATGCCTCTACTTTTGGTATGTTTCTTCTAAATGTCATGATTTCTTAGATTACATCGAGGGTAAACTCCAGAATTACTTGACCCATTTGCCCAAGGTCCATCTCGTCAGAAAGACTGAACGCCAAGGCATAGCAAAGGCAAGAATGGCTGGCATAGAGGTGGCCAAAGGAGAAACACTGACATTCCTCGACTCGCACATGGAAGTATTGCCTGGCTGGCTGGAGCCATTGCTTGAGCAAATTCAGAGGGATCCCAACAGCATTGCTGAGCCTGTCCACGTGGCAATAGATGCAGAAAATTTTAGTATGAGCTTGGACTCTTTTTCAAAGACCTTTGTAGGTGGTTTCACCTGGAGGCTGGATTTCGTCTGGAAATTAGTTGACAAAAAATTCCAAAATAGGCCTGGAGTCCCTTATTCTCCTAATCCGTAATATTTTCAAACATTTTCACTCAATATTTATATTTCTAGAGATCCTGCAATTGTTGGGGGCATGTTCACCATAGGAACAGCCTTTTTTAAACAACTAGGCCTTTACGATGTCACTAGCGGCCTCTATGGAACTGAACAAATCGAGTTATCATTTAAAGTAGTGTTAAATATTTGTTATTATTGATTAGACTTGGTTGTGTCATGGAAGTATCTACAAAATTCCGTGTAGTTGGATCGGTCATGCTTTCCATAATCGAATGGATGAACCCTACAAGCAAATGAATTCGGAATGGATGAAGAAGGCCAAAGATAGAATTGCTGTTGTATGGATGGATGAATACAGACAGTTTTACGAAGAGAATTTTGTTAAGATATTTGTACGATTCAATATTCAGTTCTAAACTCTTCTTCGATACGCTGAAAAAATTAACTTTTAACCAGCTAGGTTTTTATTGATTTATTTTTGAAATATTCCACATTGACCAACAACATCACACTGTATAGACTAGACTTTAGAAATTTTATTTTTTCTAGGATGATCTCGGCGATATTTCCAAACAAATTGAATTTCGTAAAAACAACAAATGTCGCAGTTTCAAATGGTACTTGGAAAACATTTATCCTGATAAACTGGATCCTTTCACAGC
This sequence comes from Gyrodactylus bullatarudis, assembly GCA_012064415.1. Taxonomy (NCBI): domain Eukaryota; kingdom Metazoa; phylum Platyhelminthes; class Monogenea; order Gyrodactylidea; family Gyrodactylidae; genus Gyrodactylus; species Gyrodactylus bullatarudis. The sequence continues at coordinate 97,503 of SSNU01000233.1, forward strand.
TATCAGGAGAGGCCAAGTAGAATTGATTCTTTTATTTAATTCACTTAATTAATTAGGTTCGTAATGAGAAAACCAATAATTGTCTTGAAGATGACAATAAATATACCAAATGCAAAAAAGTCCATTTAAATACAGTGAGTTTTATTTCTTAAAATTGTATCCTTTGCTAAGAAATAGATTTCTCGAATTTATAAATGAACTCTATGCTTTAATCTCTTATACGAACTCTTGATAAACCGATTCTCAAAGACTCTTTTTGAATTTCAGAATAACAACGTTGAAGTATGTCTAGAATAATTTGATACGTTTCTTTTCAACGATAATTTGGTTTATTCTATTTTAGATTGGGTCAACAGTAAGTCCATTTGAGTTCTTAAACCTTCCATAATTGATATGAAGTCGGGAATCTACGATTTTTACAGAAATCTCGATTTTTCATCAAGAATTCAAATTCATTAAAGACTTTCTGGAATCCTACTCATGTTGCCCACTTTTACTTTTGAAGAAAAAATTCATTCAACTGAATCTGATCTGATGCATAACCTCATTATCGTTTGGGAGCTTAAAATCGATTTTTTGATCATTTTCACTACTTGAGTAAAATTAATGAAATTTCGATAATTCAAAATCTCTCAAAAATAGGGAAATTGTCGGTAACTTGACGGTGCTAGTCAGCTTTCATGTCTAATCCTGATCTTGAAAAAAATCTTTTGATCACCCTCCAATTTTCAAATCAATAAAAATTTTCAGTTCAAAATTCGAAAAAATGGGATTTTGGCGCCAAATCGAAATTTGAAAAAATGACCATATTTTTCATGAAAATATTTTTTTAAGAATTTTTTTCTTCAAATAGTAAAAGTGGGCAACATGAGTTGGATTCCTAAAAATCTTTAACAAATTTGAATTTGTTATAAAATATCGAGATTTCTGTAAAAATGATAGATTCCCAACTTCATATCAACCAAGTTTATATATATTCTTGAACTGATTCTGATTTTTTCAATTTCAAGATTTGGTATCTATCCAAAGAGGGTGTAATGCAGAACGAGCATATTTGTCTCAATGTTAATGTTAAACCTGGTATCATCACAAGCGTGAATTGTCTTCAAGATTCTAAGCCCGATTATTTCACATATCACGAAGTGAGTCATTCCATTTTGAGTCGTAGACTAAAACTGCAGTAGATCACACTTGGCTATCAGATTTTTCTATAATTTTTAATCATTTTCGTACCATCAATTTCAGATTTTCATAAGATTTTGAATTGATTTTCTGAGCTCTAGAAGATTTTAGATTTTATTTGAGGAGATTTCAGATTTTCCTGACAACCGAAACGTCTTGAAAGATCTTTGGTGGATTTATTCCGAAAAAATCCATTACACAAAATAATAAATTATCTTGTAATAATTTACTGGAAATAAACCTGGTATAATTATCTATTATTTAGTAAATATTATTTATAGAATATTCTTTGTGTTTACTTACAAGTAGAATCTATGAAAAAATATATAATTTATTAATTTTTATTCAAGACCAATCGAACAATAGAAACCTCTCAGGGTTGTTTTGAGCTGAACAAAGAGTCGGAAAGTGTCATTTTGAGGCCATGCCAAATAGATAACCCCTACCAGAAGTGGACGTGGAATATTTTATAAGATTGCTATTTAAATAAATCATATAATTTTCTACTATTCATGAGGTTTCTGGCTATGAATTGAAAAACTTGTAGATTTACTTGCCTATTATTATCAAGCAATTATTTATTATAAATAAAGTGATTTATCAACTCAAATTTATGCCTAAAATGCCAAGCCCACATACTTTAGCGTTTTTAAAGGATATAGAAGTTCCATTCCGAATATCAGCAAAAATAGTAACAGCTCGTTGCTTCTTATTCGTTAAAAATTATCTGGTCAGTATAGAATCATGATTATCTTCAAATTCAAGAGAATACAGAATCTTCCTGAATCTCCAGAAGCAATTAGATCGGAAAGATATTCCTAGTTTATAACAAAATTAACATATAAAAAGTAACCTAAAAAGTAAACCTTTTCCATGAAGTATGGTTGAACTCGTCTTCAGAATTCGTGTTTCCCTAGCTCTAGAAAACAATGAAATCAGATGATTTTGTTACGCTTCGGACATAAAGTTGACATCAAATTATCATAGCCTTTCTTCCTTGTAAGCCTAAGCAACGTCTTTTGATCGATAAGCAAAGTTATAAGGACGAATCTTATTCGTTGAATAATAAGACAGCATGCTTGACCAATCAGAATAGAGGACCCGATAATCATAGGAGACTGAATTATTAATTCTTTCTCTGTTAGTCATATTCTCCCTTTGCTCGGGATTACATGGAAATTTTTAATTCATAAGAGTATGGATGAATCTAGATGATTAACTTTCACGACAACAAGTTAAATTTTTGAAAACACGTGAGTTCTATTATTACATTCGAGTAGTTGTTTGAACAAAAGTTGTAAGTATAAAATATGATGCGTATGCCAATCTCGTTCAAAAAAAGGGTAATTTATTTATTGGAAAAAACTATGACTAGTCATTGGTCAAGCCTTGTCGTCAATGATAGAACTAAAATCAATAAATTTTAAATCAGCTCTATTTATTCATCTACTAGGGTATTTGCTCTACATTTTCTTGTGAAGCCTTTCAACCATTTGAGAGAAGCATAATCGATAACCGTAAAGGAATACTGGTAATAATAATAGTAGTAAAAGTTATACGTATATAAGAGATATATTTTGTCAAAATTTTAACATTCTAGGATAGCTGATGATTGTGAGGTGTTTCTTTTCAACTAGTAAGAGGCTACTGAACATTCGAAAATGTCCTCTTCTTTTATTATTTCTGGGATTTTGCATATCCCTAGTCATACTGAATGAATGTCTTCAGGAGCCGGGATATCCGCCTGCTTATGAGAATTTGTTTCCACCGCCAAGAAGTACTAATAGAACTTTGGGGTACGGCGAGAATGGAGTTCCAATGAAATTATCGATAGAAAAGATGAATTTCTTTGAGAAAATCGAGTACACCACGAGTTTAGGCAAGGCATCCCTGAAAATATTTGCATCTGATCGTATAAGCGTCAGGCGATATCTAAGTGATAATCGATTCGATGAGTAAGTACAAATATCTTGTTAACGATTCAGATGCAAGGTTCCAAAGCAATACACGAACCTGCCAAAGACATCAGTCATTATAATATTCCATAATGAGATCTATTCCATGCTGTTGCGTACAATTCACTCGGTACTGGACAGATCTGATCCAAACCTACTAGAGGAGATCATCTTGGTTGATGATGCCTCTACTTTTGGTATGTTTCTTCTAAATGTCATGATTTCTTAGATTACATCGAGGGTAAACTCCAGAATTACTTGACCCATTTGCCCAAGGTCCATCTCGTCAGAAAGACTGAACGCCAAGGCATAGCAAAGGCAAGAATGGCTGGCATAGAGGTGGCCAAAGGAGAAACACTGACATTCCTCGACTCGCACATGGAAGTATTGCCTGGCTGGCTGGAGCCATTGCTTGAGCAAATTCAGAGGGATCCCAACAGCATTGCTGAGCCTAAATTAATCACGATCGAAGTGGATCTTGGATTACCAGGCAAGTATATGAAATACTGCCCTATTGGAGGATTTTTTTGGTCGCTAGACTTTGTTTGGGGTTATCCTAGGGATGCTCTGACGAGAAAATTCGAAACACCGATAAAGTTCGTAGCATAATTTAAAATATTTACAATTTCGATTTTCAGTAAAATCTTTCCAGAAATCCCATCACTGTCGGTGGAACTTTTACTATTGGAGCAAAATTCTTCAAAAGCATTGGCTATTGGGATAAAGAGAGCGGTCTCTATGGCACCGATCATATAGAACTTTCCTTCAAGGTGATTATTATTTACTGAGAGAGAGAAACGTTTGGATCTCTGATTTTAGTTGAGCTACGGTTATTTCCCATAAGAAAGAAGGTGATGCCAATTAGTAGTAAGAATATAGCGCTTCTATTTCGTGGCATACTCATCAGCTTATACATGCCAGATTTGTTTAAAGAAAATGTGTAAAAAATATTGGTTTTATTTAAATAATATTTTTTATTTTATGGAATCACACCATACTAACTCAGATCCTATTCATCGCTAACACCAAATACCTTTGTTCAATACCTCTATTATTTATGATAGTATTCTAAATACATTACTCACACCAACTAATGTGATAGGGATATATTAATGAATGAATCTTACATGTATATACTTACGCACCAAAAACTGACCAATCAGATTCAAAACCAATATTTTCTACAGATTTTCTTTAAACAAATCTGGCATGTATAAGCCACGAAATAGAAGCGGTATATTCCTATCACTAATTGGCATCACCTTCTTTCTTATAGGATTATTATTTAGATATCTTTCAGACTTGGCTGTGTCATGGGAGCATATACAAAATTCCCTGTAGCTGGGTTGGTCATGCTCCTTACGTTAACGTCCAAGAGAATTGGAAACAATTGAATTCAGTTTGGATGAAACGGGCTAAGGATCGCCTTGCTGAGGTCTGGATGGATGAATATAAGGAAATTTACTATGAAAAATCAGGTCCAAGATTAGTAATTACTGTTCTTTTAAGTTTGGCATTTATTCTTTAGCAATATTATTTAAAATCAACATTAGATTAAATTCTTAGAGAATTACGATTATCGATCGAAAATTGAGTCATCTAAGCCTTAAATGAATTATGATGAGTTTCTAGATAGATATATAATCGATATTAAAAGACTAAAATACTTGGATATTTCCTTTTCAGAAAGATATTGGAGATTTGATGAGTCTTTTAGACATTCGCAAGAGAAAAAATTGTCATCCCTTCAGTTGGTACATGGAAAACATTTTTCCAGAAAAAATAGATCCTTTCAAACAGCCTCTACGAGGCCAGGTGAGTTTTCAATTTTAATTTCTCCAAGGTCCGCAATCCTATTACAAACCAATGTCTGGACAATTTTAATTCAACCTCTATTTGTCAACACACAAGAATAAATGAGGTAAATTTTTGGAATTTCACAGATAATAATAAATAGCCCATTCAAATTTAGTAATCACTAGGCCAGTAAAATTTTTCGACATTTTTGACTTGACGAAATCGACATCGTTTTCTAGGTAAATTACGAGGATATGGGCCTTTTAAATTAGATTTATTAATCTTTCAAGAATATTGTAATATAATTAAACGATTAAAGAATTGCTCTTTTAGATTGCTAGTCTTGAATAATTCGTTTTGAGCATTGAGAAAGACCACAGTGTGGAGTCCACACATGGCAACCACTTGAGTGTAGGCATCACTTATGTCAGTAAATTAACAAAAAATAATAGAAAATTATTTTCTTAATTTTCATTGGATAGATTCGAAAATAAGGAATTTTTGAAGGGATTGTTACAGTTATGGATTAAATTATCGACATTTTTTCTCACTTATAAAAAGAGATTACTTGAAATCTTAAGTAGCCTTAGTACTAAAATGAGGTGTTTATTTTATGGCTGAAATTAGCAAATTTCGACTTTTTACCGACCTAGTAATCACTAAGCATTCAAAGTAATAATAAGAAATAATTCTGGGCTTCTTTACTCGTTACCTTTTCTCAATACTCTATTTATTCTTTCTTTAGGACAATACAATAAATGTGAGTTGAAAGAATTAGAATGAATACACTAAAACTATAAGATATTTTTAATATTAATATAACTACTATAAAGTAGTTGGATACTTGTGAAATAATTTTATTGTAACTATTCAAAATGAAGATTTATACACGTAAAATTAACTTTTATTTTATTTTTAATCTAATCATGTTAAGGTTATCTGTTAATTTATTTATGTATTCATTCAGTTTTCTTCAGAAGTAAGTAAATCAAATTTTGAATAATCGGTCTTAAGGTTTGGTATTTGACAAGCACTGGTCTGATGAGAACTGAAAACATTTGCATCAATACAAAAGGAAATCCGGGATTCCTCTATGAGTATCAATGTCAATTAGTGAAGAATCATCAAAAGTTTACGTATACTGGAGTAAGTCATTCGCTCATAACATTTACAACTGTTAGACTGAAAATATCCCTAGCACTTTATTGAAAAAGTTAATCCTTATAGTCCAACTTGATTATTTCTAGCATGCAATGTATTCAATACATCATTTTGGCAACTCATAATTGTTTATTTAAGCCTTAGAAAATATTTTGTTTACCTCCCATTTGATTGGAAATCTATTAATCTTCTGGAAAACGTTAAGATTTTAGGTCTATCATTTGTCATAATATTCGTGTTATACTAATTCAAAGAAACAAGCAAAACTGTAGTGAACAGCAAGCTAATGAACATCACGAAGCGAACATTTGCCTGGATACAAATTGAAGCTAATCCAACGCACTTCAAAGTTGTTAAATGGTCGTAACAAAGATGTCATCCCAAAACTGAAACAAAGAGGTGTGATCTACCAGTTCACGTGTTCTTGTGGATCAACTTATGTCGGTCAAACAACTCGATCCCTTGGTGAGAGAACATTTGAATCCGAAGCACGCCAGTTCAGTCCAAGCTCATATCAGAGAGACAGGCCACACAGCAGATTAATCCAATTTCAAAATCCTCTATCAGGTCAATCCTGGTGAACCTTGCAAAGTGAGAGCGTCAAATCTCGAAAGCGCGGAGAAACACTTCATTAACAAGCTGAAGCCGGACTTGTGCGTGCAAAAGATGATGGCAATGAAATTAGGTTTCAAAGGCCGTGAAGTTCATATAAAGAGGAAACAAATTTCAAAGATTTGTGAGGTCCTGAACCCAATCGGCAAACCAACAATCAGTTCTACACAGATTGAAACTAGGGATGAACCTGAAAACAACGAGAAGTTGACAACAGTCAATAACCATCTATCTCTAGTGCAATGCAGTGGCCCAGTTACAATTACAGAATTGGAAAAATGTGAAACCAACGAGAAGTCAACAACAGTTGATAATCAGACTAAAAGCCAACCTGTAATTAGCGAGCTCAGAAATGGAAAGACACGCCCAACAACGAGGAGAAAACGGGACAGACATAGCGGACAACTGCAAATTACAACTTTCATCAAAAAGCAAAAACAATTATCAGATTGAAAGAAAAATTAATTTGCAGTAAAACAACCTCTCACCCTCATTCCTTCAGAGCAATCAATCAACCGATATTGACCAATGGAAGGGCACGAATTTATACATTGTAATAGTATTTATATCGTAACCGGGGTAGAGTCTGATGAGACCCGGCGAAATATAACGTTTATCACTATAATATACGTCTGTCTTCTCCTACCTTCCTCATGAGTTCAGAAATCAATAGCAGTCAAAGAAAGTTGTTTTTTTCCAAAAATTTAGTCTATATTATTAAAAAATAAAAGTTGATTTTGTGAGCCTATGGATGTCTAATTTATCCAACCAATTTTCATAAAATTTTAACCAGTCATATATTACCCCACGGACCATGTTCGTAGCGAAAAAAAATTCTAGATTTGGCCTTAGTTGGGCCGTAATCTCCATCAGAACCGAAAAAGTGGTTGACCAATCAGTTGGCTTCATTTTTAACACCTAAGCTTACTTCTTATTGGTCCAATCTAAGCTTCAATTTCTTAGTCTTGATACAAAAAAGAGCTTTTTTGAATTTTACAAAACACTGCGTAGCGGGTTCGGATCAGCTAGTTTTGTTTAAAACCATTTTTCTGAAAATCTATTTCTCAAGGTCATAGATTAAAAGTAAAATAACATTTTTGTCGATTAAACGAACTGTAGATTCGTAATCAACTTATTCACAAATCATAGGTTGGGATTCATTTGAGTATTCCTCTTCCAACTCTTCATGATGATGGAAATTCATTATTTTGATAAATTGAAAAAAACACTTTTTCAAAAATCAAGGTAATACTGAATTAAAATGTACTCATATTTTCTTTACTTATCACTGATAAGTTATCAGTGATAACTAGGGTCTCAAAAAAGTACAATTTGGTCTATTTTTACTCTAGACAAAGGGCTGGATGAGTTTTAATAATCTGAAGAAAAAATCTGCTTATCGAATCCTATTTAAAAGATGGCTGGTACTATTTCTGTACTAAATTTTTGCCCAGATACTTTATTGTACTATTTTTCAAATTTAATCTCAGTTTTCCTCAAGTAGCTACCAACCACAATTTTCGATGAATTGATAGCCATATTCCTGATATCGAGCTTTCATCATGGAAGAAAATAGTATCTAAAGCTAATTGATATGAAGTTGGGAATCTATGATTTTTACAGAAATCTCGATATATTCATCAAGAATTCGAATTCATTAAAGACTTTCTGGAATCCTACTCATGTTGCCCACTTTCACCATTAGAAGAAAAAATATCTGAAAAAAATTATTTTTATGAAAAATATGGTCATTTTTCAAATTCCCATTTGGCGCCAAAATCCCATTTTTTCGAACTTTGAGCTGAAAATTTTTGTTGATTTGAAAGTGGGAGAGTGATTAATAATTGATTTTCAGGATCAAGATTAGACGAGAAAGCTGACAAGCACAGTCAAATAACCGCCAGTTACCCCATTTTTGAGAGATTTTGAATTATCGAAATGTCATTGATTTTCAAGTAGTGAAAATGATCAAATAACGAAATTGAGCATAAGATCAGATTCAGTTGAATTTATTTTCTTGTCTAATCTTGATCCTGAAAATCAATTATTAATCACTCTCCCACTTTCAAATCAACAAAAATTTTCAGCTCAAAGTTCGAAAAAATGGGATTTTGGCGCCAAATGGGAATTTGAAAAATGACCATATTTTTCATAAAAATAATTTTTTTCAGATATTTTTTCTTCTAATGGTGAAAGTGGGCAACATGAGTAGGATTCCAGAAAGTCTTTAATGAATTCGAATTCTTGATGAATATATCGAGATTTCTGTAAAAATCATAGATTCCCAACTTCATATCAATTAGCTTTAGATCGTAGCTTTTTGTTAGATAATATTTCTTCATGAATTTCAAATTTCAGCTAAAAGAATATTTGTGTTTGTTTTTTGTAAAATATGCTCAAGAACAGTTGAACGGTCATTTTCTATCATGGAAAAAAATTTGAACAAAAATCAGAAATTGACTAAGAATTCTGCAACAATTCACGGTAGAGGACTATTTTTTTTACTCCAAATCCCTTAAATTTTCTTGAAAGTACTTTTTTCTACTTATTTTTGACTCAAAAATTTTGAGTTTCTGAGATACTATTTTTTTGATAATATTTTTGAGGCCCTAGTGATAACTTATCACCTTGCAATATGCATTTTAAGAATTTCGCATTAAAATTTATTTCTTATTTAAAAAACTGATTCTTTTATTCTTTCCAAAAGATAAAAGTGAGTCGTCTTCAGTGAAAAGTAGGATCAAAATAAGAACTCCAATCTAACAATATGATGTGTGATTTTGTAGACTTCCTATGGTCAAATTATGACAGATGACGGGTGTCTGGAGTTGGATCCAAAATCATCCTTCATTCTTGTGAAAGCATGCAAAGCAGATAATCAATATCAAATGTGGGCCTGGAAACTTTTATCTACTGATGTTCAACAATCCTGATCTCTCTTGGTTTAAGAATAATTTAAAATAAAATCTTTTTTACATTAAAATTTCAGTTAATTATACGAGGTCATGTTATTTTTACCTGAATTAAATTGGTCTCCAATTGTTAATTACGTAATGATGTTAATCTTTGATGTGATTGGTCCTGCATTTTGATTGGTTAATAAGACAACATGATTCCTAATCTAAATCATGTTTTCTATTTCAAATGCTAAATCAATCAAGTTAATTAGAAGCTTTAACAATTGCTCAACCATTCAAGCTTTCACGAGTCGACCCCAGAATTGTAAAATTGATATGATGGCTCTAAGTTTATATTTTTTACATTAATCATTCAATAGTACTGCTTGCTTGGTAGATCAACATGAGAATATTTATTCAATCGATAGACAGTCTTCTATTTACAAATACAGTAACTAACTATAATAAATAAAAATTGAGAGGCTGATACTCTCAGTTATTTTCTCGAGGATGAGCGTAGCAATCATGTTGATTAAGAGAATCTTGCGATTTAAAAAGACTAAGCTTGTCCCAATAATAGTTTTGATCCTACTTAATATTTACTTGATAAACGAATACACACGGGAAGCTAAATATCCACCAGCCTTCGAGAATTTATCACCCCCATCCCAGAGTAATGCTACATCAAAAGGCATTGGTGAGAATGGGGAGCCTTTCAAGGTTCTACTCGACCAACTGAACCTGGCCGAGAAATGGGAGTACACACAGAATCTATTCAAAATTACATTGAATGTGTTCGCATCTGATCGTATAAGCGTCAGGCGATATCTAAGTGATAATCGATTCGATGAGTAAGTACAAATATCTTGTTAACGATTCAGATGCAAGGTTCCAAAGCAATACACGAACCTGCCAAAGACATCAGTCA